>JAODLL010082398.1:0-15439 GCA_026546735.1 Forbesichthys agassizii | reverse complement strand
GGAATTCTGCCACTCTGCACTCTCTCTTAAGGCCACATAGTCTTCAGGTTGGCTCGAACACATCTATCTTTTGGTCGTGTTTAATAAGTGTTTAAGACCCAATGCTCTTATTTCTTTCCTTCTAGTATAGTTTGGTCTGATTTGGGTCTGTTGTGTGTGTGTGTGCATGTGTGTGTGTGTGTGTGTGTGTGTGTGTGTGTTTGTATGATAAATATAACAAGTAGTTAGGTAGGTACACGTGTGTATTGTATGTCAGACTCAGTTGGTAATGGAGATTAGGCCTATGTGTGTGGGTGTGTGGGTCAGGCAAAACATATATTATTATTCATAATATGCCAAATGTGATTTGTTATTAACAATATAAGAACATTCTTTCAACACATTAGAAGGTTTGCTCGTTTCTTGCTATTTTGTGTGTGTTGTTTTACCTGTGATGACTCACATTGTAAAGTCAACAAATCAATCAATATGTTGCTTTCTATATCGTTTATTTATTTATGTATTTTGACACAAGGTAGGCCTAAGCGTAATTCTTGCCATGAAGGGAATTCTGACGCTGTATCTGATCTTGTGTGGTGTACGTCATTTCATACACATCATCACCGCCATACAACAGGGAAGGCAATCATAGCACTTGGTATGTCTGGTATTTTGGTCAGAGAAATATGCTTGCTTCTTATGTCAAGGCTAAGACTGCTCTGAGATCAACTGTTGAAGATACCGTGTTTAAAGAATTCCAATGGCACCAGTTCAGTGACATCACTGCTAGACTAAAGACAGGTGATGACTTTGATCAGAACAATGTAATCATTCCCCTTTCATGGATTCTTTGTGAGTCAGATGGTCTAGATGAGGAAATGTATTTTCTTCCTTTCACATACTCACACTGATGTTAGAAGAGAAAACCATTCTCCATGTGTGCACAACTTTTGCCTGTTCCATTTTCTACACTTTTTCTGCCAATGTTGTGTGGCTGTAGCCTGGTCTAACCAGAAAAGTGAACATGGTCTGGCCAGGCTCCATTAGGAAGTGTTCGTTGCCTCCTCGTACTGGGCGTAGACCTCTGGGTGATTTTGAAACTATTGGACAGCGTTTAACCAATCGGCGTTGCTACAACTGTTTTGATTGCCTCATCTAGCTCTACCATCATTTCGAAACACACTTGACTTCAACGTCATCTCACAGCACACCCTAAATGGGCCGTCAGCAGGGTGGCTGTGCGAACGCTAATGCAAACAGGGTTTCCAGACTGTAATCTCAGCTAAATATATTGAGCTGAGAGCAATAGACGGGCGTAGCCAGGCTAGTGTGGCAGTGCCCTATAGTTTATGCAAGCGTGTCCTGTGGTGTGATCAGCATCAAATAAATAGAATACATCCTTCATTCCTAATATCATGATCATGTATGTGCATGTTGGTGCAATTCACAAAATCTACAGTTGTTGTAATAGTTGTTTTTCATGGTTCAGCTTAGCCTATAATGGCTGTAGGACATATGGCCTAACGGGAAGAGCCTCTTCTCTTCCGTAATGTTGACAGTGGCCAACGTACCTGCTGAACTCACCCCCAATGTTGACATGAAGAAAGCTGTATTGCTGTTTTACAGGTACAGGGGTGGACACGGTTGTGACTTTTGGGAGTTTTCTTTGCATACGCATTGATTCTATAATAAACATTACATTCCCATATCAGCAATACTGACAATATTACATTACTGTATATACAGTCTATCTCTGTATATACAGTAGTCTTGTATAGTCTGGTGAATCTACAGGAATGTTTTTCTTCTTAGTTGAAGACAATGCAAGTCTATGCCACTTGAATTATATCTTCACTGGAGTCTTAGTTTTCTTGTGAGTCATTTCATGTTGATGTAACAGCCACCAACACCAGTCATTTTCTAGCACACACCGACAAGTACCGACGCACCTGCACTCCCTCGTTCACCCGTGAGCCCTCAAACATGCTCGCTAATGTCTAATGAAGCATTACCGTATGTCTCTGGCTGTTAGCGTGTGCGTCGTAATGTTTTCGTGTGCATGCGCTATTGTGTGTGTGTGCAAACTTGGGAGAGGGTATCTTTGAGGGCTGTGTCTGGTTCAATCATGTCCTCACTTGCTCAAGCGACATGCGTCTTGTGAGGATGTCACAACAGCCCGCCCTCCACTCCCCCTCCTCATCTCCTCCTCCTCCTCCTCATCATCATCATCCCGAAACGCCAGTGTGTGAGAAAAGCACACCCCCTTGATTCCCAGACAGGGACACACCCCGTGTGAATAACCTGCAGCCAACCAAAATTAACCTTTACCCTGATGCAGATGATACGTGCTATTTATTTACATTGGTAACTGTCACTTTTGTAAAGCACGAGGAAGCCACTGTGAC
Source organism: Forbesichthys agassizii (assembly GCA_026546735.1). NCBI lineage: Eukaryota > Metazoa > Chordata > Actinopteri > Percopsiformes > Amblyopsidae > Forbesichthys > Forbesichthys agassizii. The sequence continues at coordinate 13,055 of JAODLL010082398.1, read as the reverse complement.
AGCCATGTGTAGTTTGCCACAGCCTAGCATGTATAAAGTATATAAAGGTATACAATATTTGCTGTATTAATGTCTCTTGGATGTTCTGTTTACCTGAGTATTGATTGCACTGTTCTCCCCTGCCCTGCAGATGTAATATAAATGTTGTTCATTAAATCTAGATTTTGACATGTGTGGGGCCTGTGTATTATCCGGCACACTCAAAACGATCCATGAGCACACTAGTCAAAATCAAATGATTTATAATCATATATATCAAAATCACATTTGCAATTGTGAGATTAAATAATAGTTTGGTTGCTGAATGTGTAGTGTTGAATGGTGGAGTGATGATATATCCAGTATGTTTGTCTCACACGTGTGTGTGTGTGTGTGTGTGTGTGTGTGTGTGTGTGTGTGTGTGTGTGTGACACAATTGTGTCTCACACACACACACACACACACACACAATTGTGTTTACATTTACCATTTACAACATCTAGCAGATGCTTTTATCCAAAACAACATATTCTGTAATACATTTGTCAGTAGATGAAACCACGACAACTCCCTCCTCTCCAAACCTCCATGTACGCTATATGTCTCCCTGCATGTCTACCCATGAACGCCATGATCAGCTGATCACCCAGAGACCTGATAAGGTCTAGGAGACAGCTCCCCCGCTCCTCTTGATAAATCATGTTTATTGGTGATGTTCAAGACAGGGCGTTGTCCTGGAGACTGAAGTCCTGTATGTGTGTTGGTGATTAGACACCTTCAGCGTCAACTATTAATCAAAAGTCAAAAGACTTCTGCTGATGGCTGGGGGAGGGGGGGGCAAACTATGAATTGAACTTGGACATAATATCATTTATTTATAAATTGTATAACGTTGACAAGTGAACAATGAAGCATTGCATTCGCACATTAAAACAATGGAGAAGTGGGTGCATTAGCGCTTTCAAGTGTATTAACATATGTCAGCTAAAATCAATCAATATAAAATGAATTTCACAAGCAGCACAATGAAACCAGGCCTGATTAATGCAGTAAGATGTCATATCATGTATATCATGACAAATCCAATTAGATGGAAGCTGCATCAATTGTGCATTGCTTTTTATACACTAGTCCTCACAAATAAAAAAAACACACACAATACCCCCACCACCCACCCACACACACACGCAAAGCAACAGCAACTACGAAAAAGCAGAACATGCACATTGCTGAGGTTTGATTGAGACGTTTTAAAGTCCGTGGGGTCCATGTGGTAAATAATGAGGTTTCCGATGAGAATGTTAGAAATTCTAATCGCCTCATTGTTAACAAGGTGCTAAATGCCCCCCCTTAGCTTTATGTCTCAGTGGACTAGTGAGTGCACTTGAATTGGACAGACCTTTGATCACACTGCATTACTGACGACCACGCTGAAGTCATTATTTTCGTCCTAATGACTGCTCAAGATAAAGTTCAAAGCTGACAACAGTGAAAGAGCCCGACAAAGCAGGTCTCTATCTGAGAATGCCTATAGCTTAGATACTAATGCACCTAATCACGACATTACAGTGTCAATACTGAAAACTTGTGGTTAACTATTCATCTTAGTTGCTTCTGTGGGAATGCGTTGCATTTGTTTGAATATAGGTAGAGCCATGTGCAAAAACGACAAAACCCAAACAACAGATGATTGCAGAGCAGATGTAATCGTTGTTGCCTCCAGGCGATCACACGAAGAAGAGAATGGGAGGGCTGTTACTGGCCTCATTGCACACCTGAAACTGGCAGTTTATGGCGTTAGCCAAATGTTAAGGTTAATAAACATGTAGGGCATAGACTTGATTGACATGTTCACCTTTGTAGCTGTTAACGTTAGTAAAAGAAACATTTAAAAAATGTGATTAAGCTGCTGTATAACATTCTTATTAATAAGGCATAATACAAATGAATCAATCGATTAAGTTATGAAATATATAAATGTTTTGTTAATAAATAATTCTTGCATTTCACAGTCTTGATAAACACATTACATCACACACACGCACACGCACACACACACACACACGCACACGCACACACGCAGACACACACACACACACACACACACACATTCAAACTGACAGGTCTCAGAGTCTCAGACTTTATTGTCAGCCTATGAGAAAAAGGGAAAGATGAAGATGATGAAGAAGAAAAAACAAATCAAAGCAACCACTGTACGTGTGTGTGTGTGCGCGTGTGCGTGTGTGTGTGTGTGTGTGTGTAGGTGTGCACTGTACACATCCACATTTCCAGCTCCTCCCCCCACAGCACTGCTGTGTCAACTGCCATTGTGGGTGACCAGGAAAGACACTACTGGATCAGACCTGTCAGTTCACCTGCTGATTTCCCAGGTAACCCTGCCAAGCTCCGAGTGCAGTGAAACCCGGAGTCAGAGAGCGAAACTGGCCGGCCGCCAGAGGAAGCGCTTGTCGGCTGCAAACCGATAAGGCACCTTGGAGGAGGTGTAGCCAGCCCAGGGATGAAGAGAATAAACGGATGACTAAGTGTGCATGTGTGTGTGTGTGTGTGTGTGTCTGTGTGTGTGTGTCTGTGTGTGTGTGTCTGTGTCTGTGTGAGTGTGAGGCAAGACATGGAGTCAAGAGACGGGAGGAGGAGGACGAGATGAGAACCTCGTTGAATACTGACTCATGGGAACGGAAAACCAGTCCGACCTGGCCCAGCAGTGTTTGTGTCGGCGCAGCTAGCGCGTGTGTCTGTACACGTGTGTGCGCAAGAAGTGGTGTGTGTGTGTGTGTAGTGTGTACTGTATTTACAAATTATATTTAAATAATATTATAATTAAATAATCTATTCACTATTCTTAAGGCCTAAACTGCATATACATACGCGTTCGTTCTGCGCACACACAGTGTTTTCAGTTCTTAATCAGTTACTATATGCATACTGAGTTTAGTATGTATAACTACTGATTTGTTTGTTGCTGCAACGCACCATTCAGTCAGGTTCCTTGTGTGCAAATAGACCTTCACCTGAATCTGTATAGATTTGCTATATGTTGACGTGTAATTGCCCTTGAGGCCGCTCTTTCTAATTCTAGTGCTGATTCTTTCATTGTGTGCTTGCCTGCTATTTTACCGTCTGTGTCGTCGCGTATGTGTCTGATGATGACGGAAAGGGGCATTCACAAGACAGGACACAATGGCTCACAGCCTCCAGTGTCCTGGTGCCATCCATTTTGAAGTTGACAGTTGACAGTAATGATGTAGTGATCATGCAGTAACACCCGAATTAGAATGAGATTTTCACAACCTTTCCCAATGCTATTCAAAGAAACTGCTTTATTGGAATGCATAGAGATGCTTTGTTTGAAATTACATAATTTCTATAAGGATATATAACTCATGTCATGTTTGTAGGATTGCAGTTACTGTACTTCCTGTTCCTCCGGCCTGTCGGGGACTGGGCTGAAAATGTTCCCTTGTGGGGTAGTGCAAAGTTCAACCATGTGTCCCTTGTGTCAGAGGAGTCAGAAGATAGTCGGGGCCTCAGGCATCTATCTATCCACCTTATTTCTGAGCGACCTACTGTATGTTGGCCGCCACGGTAACCTTTACTGTTTTTCACTTCTGCTCGATGTTTAGTCTGTGTCATGGTTGGCTGTAACAATATAAACAAGTTATGTCATGTGTTTTTTTTCTGTACAATCTGAGGATAATATACACAATTCGTGCACTTGTTAGTCACCATGTGTTTTACATGTTATGTCGGTGATATGATGGCTATGTCCTTGACTGGGTCTCCTTAACTGGATATCTAACCAATGGTGTGGATTTTCTTTAAGGATTTCATGTTAAATCACTGTACTGTACCACTGATAATATAGGCTAATAGAGGCTAACGGTAACATTATTAATGCGCTATGAATCATGGGAAATATCTCCGATCAGGAATAAGGGGGATAACCGCCCTAATTGGTCAAAGCGCTGTACACAGTCTGCTATTCCTCACAACAGCAGATGTTCCAATGAGCATTGCCCAAGATATAAACTGACTAATGGTCAACAGATTGCTGGGATCTGATACGCTGTGATGATGAGCTGTGTGTTTTTTAGTCTTCCTCGCTGTTCAGCCATTACTCACGCACACAGTTTAGAAACACAGGCGTAGGCTGTCCGAGACAGGGTTTCACGGTACACGAACACTCCCTGTTTCTCTGGTTCACAAAATGCTTGCTCCATTATAAGAGATGCTCCATTATCCACAGAACGCAATGTAACGTGTGTTCAGTTAATACGTATAAATAACTAATTTGCAAAAGTCTTTTTGCATTGTGATAATACTTTTCATTGTCCAAAACAGACAAATAGTGTAAGTGATACAGGTTAAACTAACAGCTTCGATAGCATTGTTGCTACACACGTAACAACAATGTACCACTGTTTATTCCCAACTAGCAGCACATTTGACTAAATCACCTCATTGACTGCTGCACCCTCCAGCTCTCTCATAAGGGCCCAGCAATAAGACGGCAATCAGTCACAGCATGGCACTGCCGGTCTCCACCATCAGTCACACAGAGTCTATTATAATAGAGATAGCCAACACATACTCAGCTGGAGCCCTGGGGTCATTTATCATATGTTTGGATGAAAGTACAGTGCAGGAAAGACTCCTGCATGGGGTGCCTATGCAGATTAGACCCCCGGTCACGCTTTCAGTCACCAACTCTTTTGTGTAAAGTCTTAAGGTAGGCTCAGCTACCAGACATGCTAAGTGGGCTGCTTATGCATTACAAGGATGTGAATACCAAAATGTATGTGGGGCCTTTATATATATATATATATAATGTATAATGTGTCAGTGTTGTTGTTGTTGTTGTTAATAACAACACAAACAATGAGTAATTATGTTATACTTCATTTATTTGCATATCCTTGCTCTGTAATTATAAAGAGAAAAAAAAGATATAAATCAGAGCACATGTTAATCCATAGATTGGAGGCAAAGATACAGAATTTGACAAAAATAGTAAATGAATGCACTGCACCAATGTGTTAAAATCTATATCTTTCCTAATATCGCTAACGAAAGACACAAAATAAAACTGTTTCACAAACAGAACACATTATACGTTACAACAACTTCCACAAGAAGCATAAAAAATCTTAGCCCTGGTAGGGTATGATAGGGGAATACAGTTTCCATATGTACTAGTGACTGGCTGTACAGTAATATAAATGTGTTTTTTATTTACATTTAAGCAGACTATTGAGCTTTCTCCACCTGCAACAATGTAAGAAAAGTCAAAAATAAAAAACTAAGAAGATAGTGTATTGACCATATAAACCCCACCCACCACAAGAGGCTCTTGGCTCTTGGTGATACCCAGCAGAGCTAGTCTTTACAGATGTAGATTGTCATCTCACAGGAAAATAAAGGGCGGAGACTAGTTCCATCCTGCACTCTCTCAGGGAGGGATTAGATAATTTACAAACTGGTTCCTTATACTGGTGGCTAGTAGAAAGCTAATCAGACCAACTGAATATGGTTGTTTCTGATCAGTCACATACAGTACTAGATTAGTTGTGTTAATACACAAAATGATTGATTAAATACTTCAGGCCAGGGTGTTAAAGTTGTCAGTTGATTGAATCAAAGACTAGACAATGGCCAGGAAAGCTTTGAACGACAGAACGACTTTCACATGAAAGTACAAATTTGACACCTCAAACTAACGTTGCTTAGTGTGAGGTTGCATATGAATGGGTGTAGACGAGACACAATAGAGCTATGGCTAACGCCTTTCCCTGTCAACTTAGTTTCTGGCAAACACGACCATTGATCTTCTTTTAATCTCCCTCTCCCCCTCTCTTTCTCTCTCTCTCTGTTGAGTGGTGAAGAGCAATCAAGACCATGCAAATTCCCATCACTGTGTACCCTCTCCCTCTCTGTGAGAGCGCCGAGTCTCTTTAGCTGGATGCGATCTCTACACAAACAACGCTTCAGTTGAATATAGTTCTATTCTGTTTTATTAACTGTCCCATTGTTGACAGTCCACTTGAGATGTGCAGGCCGTGCCGTGCCCACACTCCATTGCCTCGCACAGTAGGCTGCTGTTATTGATCCCAATACACTTTACCCATGTTGCACGCCACGCAACGGTCAGTTGATCATGGCACAGTACAGATGCTTAACACCCACCGGTGGGGCATATTACATCAAGTGAAAGCAAAGAACAGTTCAATAAATAACATTGAGTCCTCTCTGCAACCCACAGGGTTATTAAGTCAATTCTCTTGAGTTCAGACAAAGCAGAAAAACTTTTTCCAGCTGCACCTAGAGAAGGCCTTGGTGCGCCTGTCGGAGAACCTCCTCTTCTTTGGCTTGCACGCCTTGTGCTTAATGGCGGCAAAGATGGCCGAGTCAAACACCTCCTTCAGATTCTTCTGGGTGAGTGAGGAGCACTCGACGTATTCTGCAGCCCTAATCTTCTCCGCCATGTTCCGCGCCCGGGAGCCGAGCACCGGCTTGACCTTGGAGCGGTCCAGGTTGATCAAAACGTTGACGTCCAGCAAAAGGTCAGACTGGGTCCCGACCAGAACGATGGGCGCAGAGGAGTTATAGGCCCGGATGTCAGGAACCCATTTCTTGGTGACGTTGTTGAAGGAGGTGGGGTTGACCACGCTGAAGCACAGGATGAAGACGTCGGCGTGGCCATAAGACAAGGCACGGAAATTGTCAAATTCTTCCTGCAATACCAACGAACAGAAAGAACAGGTTAGTCCAATTCAGTCTACTTCCCCCCCAACCAGGAATGCATTACGTTGGTCTGTTGGTCTAGCTGTGTAAACGGTGTGTAATTCTATATGATCAAGGACAAACTGACTCAGTCAAGGAGAAGAAGTCATTCATGAATCATATAACAAATGTGAGAACCTTTTTATTGTAATAACCCATTCATCATGAGTTCTCAGAACATAATGAGAACAATGACTTGGGCCTATACTATGATAAATCAATAGGCCTCCTGAGATTAGCCTATCTATAGAATCCAAATGGAATTGTTATGTTTAAAACAAGGTCTTCAAAAAAGGTATATTTTCTTGGTCATAAAAGCAGCATTAGTGAGTCTCATCAATATTTGGTATAATGTAGGTTACTGAATTGGTGAAAGCCTAATAGCCTTTGACAATATGGACTACTTTTATTGGTCAAAATAGAAAGCGTGTAGGCTATATACTTATATAATTCGAAAAACTAAAATGTCTTACCTGTCCAGCGGTGTCAAATAGTTGAACCTTAACTGGAGAACCTTCTACTTGGACCTGACCTAGTGGAAACAACAACGATCAGTCAGTACATGCATAGGCTACTGCAACTGATAAACCCCTAGTGCGTTTGTAATCAATTTAAGCTCCACTTTTTTCAGAGTTGTAGAATGATTTGAGTAAACTGACTCACCCGAAAAAACATCAAATCCTGTTTGCTTATACTCTGCCGGGTATCCATTGGATGTGTAGCTGACAATCATGCTCGTCTTTCCGACCGCTCCATCGCCGACCAACATGCAGGTGATGGTTCCCGGGTCGAGCTCATCTTCCTGGGTCAGTCCACACGCAGACGGGACTCGGGACTCGTGGTAGAAATAATCCATTTGGGGTGGCATGTCGAGACGAACATGAAAGTTCTAAAGTAACAGATCGCACACTTATCAAGCTTGCGTAGACTAAATCTACAATCCTTTCACGATCAGGACAGCCCTCTCTAACAATGCACCGACGCCTCCGGTTCGCAGAGCTATCCTGCGAATGACGTGAACGACGTGGGGTTTTGTGTTAAAGACAACTTGGCACTGAGACAGGTAATTACCATAACCACTCCCACCAGTCAAGGTGTGAAATATGTGCTCCAATAAACTTTTGCTTCTCTACGATGTTGACAATGTTATTATAAATGTGTAAAATGTTTAACAATGCATTTTCAATACGGTATAGTTTATATTTTTATATTATAAAAGTATGCCAGGAGCTATTACGGAATAGCATACCAATAAAATGAAACAGCATTTGCACACAGTCAGTTAACAACATTTGAGCAAAACGCATAACAGAATAAATATTATTTTAACGATTACCCGTTTTACAAAATACTCTCAGCTCACTTCTACTATGACAAGCAATGCAAATAATTCAAACTAGACGAACTGCGCCCTGCATGGCCACTACGAGGATTTTTGATACATGTATTTAGTCACATGATTCAAACTAGTCACATGACCCTTTTGTTAGCTTGTGGTTTCACTACACTCGGACGCTAAGCTAGCTGTGAGCGTGAATTGATTATATATATATATATTGCATGGTTAAATATGTGGTTTGCTACATTGCAGATGTTTCACGTATCTATTATTTTAGATACATGCGCGTTAAAAAAGAAAACAAACCAACGAACATTGGCTAGTGGAAGTTAGTATCTCTGCCATGACATCATATATTTCTTGCTAACCTATGACAGTATTGTCCGGGTTCTCTTCTGGAATAGGCTACCAATAAGGCAGTTTAAGTCATGGCGTCAATTCTAGATGAATACGAAGACTCACAAAATACTAAGCAATCTGCGCAACGGCATAGCCGCCTGTCAGCTCCCAACATCGGTATAGCTCATTCAGGTACGTACGCCATTTGCCCCAGGGATGGGCCCCTATTTCAGGCAGATGCTTGACCTGTTAACTAATATAGACCTACAATAAAATGAGTATTGCTATACTGCTAATGATTTAAGTATTTAGGGGAAAATGCACCTAAACATCAATGATGATGTTTGCTGAAGTTTACTAATGTTTACCATTTTCTAAGTATGACGTTGACGTGTTTGTTACTTAGGTTTTGTGAACGTGAGGCTCGAAGAGGAGAAGCCAATATTCAACAAGCAAAGGATCGATTTTTCTCCACCTGAGAAGATAAACCACTTCGCAGTTTGCAACAATCAGCTATGTATGAGCCTGGGAAAGGACACACTTTTGAGGCAAGTAACGTTAAAACGTGTAACTGAACACATTGAGCACATTGTGGAAAGGTTATACATAACTTGTATTTGTAATGTGAAGCAGAACATGCAGTTCATATTGACAATATGAACATCATATATTACTCGGCAATATGATATTGCCAAGTAATATATGATTTACTTTGGATTGAGTGTTGCAAAACAACTTAGTATATTAATGTGTGTTCTGATAACATGCATGTGTTGCCTATATTTATATTATGTTCTGTTCAGGATTGACCTTGTCAAGCCAGATCAGCCCAATCAGACTGAACTAGGAAGGAAAGATGACAGTAAAGTACACAAACTGTTCCTGGACCCGACAGGTGACTGAAACTAAATAACATTTAGTCATTTATATTTCTGACCCTGCTCATTTGGCAGTAGCTACATTATTACACAATTTATGAACTACACATCTCCAACTTTTATCATGAATGATGATACATACGCTCAAGTTGCGTAACATTTGAATAAATTCTAACCTCTTAGGCTACACAATGTTTGCCACTGTTTTGTGACCTCATAAAATCCTCTTCTTCTACTGTTGTTTGTCCCTTGCAGGCTCCCATCTGCTGATCAGCCTCAGCACCAACGAGTGTTTGTACCTCAACAGGAATACGCAGAAGGTTCGCAGCCTGTCTCGCTGGCGAGGCCACCTCATCGAGAGCGTGGGCTGGAACAAGCTGCTGGGCAGCGAGACTAACACAGGGCCCATCTTGGTTGGCACCCACCAGGGCATCATCTTCGAGGCTGAGATCTCGGCCACTGAGGGCAGCCTGTTCAACACCAACCCAGACCAGTACTTCAGACAGGTGAGAGAGAGAGAGAGAGCACATTGGTTTTGCTTGTTTTGTAACACAATTTTATTGTGATAGGAATTTTGCAAATGCTAAAATAAAATATGTTTTGTACATTATATTTGAAGACTATTGTTGTAGTGTAGTGTAATGGCTAAAACTATATAATACTGTATTATACCTAATAAGAGACAGTAGAATTAATAATACTGTGTGTGTGTATATTATATATATATATATATATATATATATAGTTAAAGGTATTGTAAGATAATACATATTTAATTAAGTTCCCCAAATATCTCCTCCTTTAGCTATCTTACCATGATCCGGATAAAATGATCCGGTACTTCTACATGGTTCTGGCTCTATAAATAGGAGCATAGACAAGTGGTGCAGACTGCACACGTCAACAATATCCTAGACTTCACAATGCATTTCCAATGTGTGTGGCGGAGCTACTTAGGGAGAACCCTATGGCATTGAAGGGAGAGGTGTTTTTGATTTCAGTTTGAATTTAGCGAGCTTTTCCAAGAATGACCATGCCTTTTTAATGGTTTTATGATAACCTGGCTCTTCCCGACTATTGAGCTAGACGAGGTGATCAAAACCGTTGTAGCAATGCCGATTTGTTAAACGCTGTCCAGTAGTTTCTGAATTAACCAGAGGAAGGAGGCATTCACTGTTAACACCTACCAATGGATCATTTCCAGACCTTACTCACAAAGTGAATTTTGGGTCTGGTTACACCAGGCTAGTTTTCTGCTATGTAAGTTATTTAGTAAGGGAAAACAAATCAGCATGTTCCCGCGGCAGGTGCACTCCCTGGAGGAGGATGGGAATCCAGCGCCGGTGTGTTGCCTGGAGGTGGAGCGCGGTTTGGAAAACAAGTATTTCATCATCGCCACCACCCGCAAGCGCCTGTTCCAGTTTGTGGGGAAGGTGGCCGAAGGTTCGGAACAGCAGGGCTTCAGCTCCATCTTCAACCAGAACCAGGACCTGCTGCCCAGCTTCCAGGAGTTCCCCTTGGACATGGGCTACAGCGAGATCGCCTTCTACACCTCCAAGCTTCGTACCTGCCCAAAAGCATTCGCCTGGATGATGGGAAACGGAGTCCTCTATGGTCAGCTGGACTACGTCAGGCCCGACTCCCTGCTTAGCGATGTGCAGGTATGTGTGCATATAAAAGGTCTATTACCTTTATGTGTGTTTGGTTCCTCATCCTATTTTAAATACATGCTTAATTGCACTGTTGTACTCTATTTTGTAGGCCTATTGAATGTAAGATGCCCTACATTTGATTATTATTAGCATCATCATCATGGAGGATAATATCAGTCAGTGGGAGGTTTTAGATGGTTTCACACTGTGTGGAAAGGTTGGCTATAATCATATTAATAATCAGAAACGGCATAATAATATGATTAGCTAGTAGCTACTGGCATAAAGCAATGTGAATCTGAGTTCAAATATATGCTGTTTGTTGGAGCAGATATTTGACGTATTCTACATTTTATAATAAGAGGCCGCTATTATTATTAATAATAATAATTATTATTATTATTATTATTATTATTATTATTATTATTATTATAGCAGTGTAGTAGAAATGTTTAAATTTTGTTCTTCACCTACTAAATATTCTGCCTCTCCTCCTTTCCTCCTTCTCTCCATCCACCAGGTGTGGGACTACACCCCTGACATAGAATTCAACTTTAACAAGCCCATTTCCATCGTGCTGACCCAGTTCCACTTCCTGCTGCTGCTCCCCGACCGGATCAAAGCCATCTGCACGCTCAACGGGCAGGTGGTGCACGAGGACGTGTTCCCGGACAAGTTCGGCGACCTGCAGAAGATGATCAAGGACCCCGTGGGCGGCATGGTGTGGATCTACACGGAGCGCGCCGTCTTCCGCTACCACATCCAGCGCGAGTCCAGGGACGTGTGGCAGATGTACATGGGCATGAACAAGTTCGACCTGGCCAAGGAGTACTGCCGCGACCGGCCCGAGTGCATGGACATGGTGCTGGCCAAGGAGGCGGATCACTGCTTCCAGAACAAGCGCTTCGTGGAGAGCGCCAAGTGCTACGCGCTCACGCAGAATTACTTCGAGGAGATCGCCCTCAAGTTCATCGAGGCCAAGCAGGAGGACGCCCTGAAGGAGTTCCTGCTGAAGAAGCTGAGCAACCTGAAGCCCGGCGAGCGCACGCAGATCACCTTGCTGGTCACGTGGCTGATGGAGCTCTACCTGAACCACCTGGGGCAGATGGAGAGCGACGGCAACGACCTGGTCTTCAAGAAGACCCGGGACGAGTTCCGCCAGTTCCTCAGCAATGCCAAGCATAAGGAGTGCTTCTTCAACAACCGCACGACCATCTACGACCTCCTGGCCAGCCACGGCAATGTGGACGACATGGTCTACTTCTCCGTCATCATGCAGGACTACGAGAGGGTCATATCGCACCACTGCCAGCACGACGACTACGGCGCTGCCCTGGAGGTGCTCTCCAAGCACTGCGACGAGAAGCTCTTCTACAAATTCTCCCCGGTCCTCATGCAGCACATCCCCAAGAAGGTAGTGGACGCGTGGGTCCACATGGGCAAGCGGCTGGACCCGAAGAAGCTCATCCCGGCCCTGATGAACTACAGCCAGATGGGAAGCACCCAGCAGATCAACGAGACAATCCGCTACATGGAGTTCTGCGTGTACCAGCTGACCGTGCCGGAGGAGGCCATCCACAACTACCTGCTGTCCCTGTACGCCAAGTACAAGCCCGACTCGCTGCTGCAGTACCTGGAGCAGGCCGGAAGCAGCGCCTCAGAGATCCGCTATGACCTGAAGTATGCGCTGCGGCTGTGTGCAGAGCACGGCTACCTCGAGGCCTGCATCCAGGTCTATAAGATCATGGAGCTGTATGAGGAGGCTGTGGATCTTGCTTTAAAAGTGAGTGGTTGTTTGTTTTTTTTTCTTTACATGACAAATGTAAACAATAAATACAGTTCTGGTGGGGAAACGTAAGAGACCACTGCTGCAATTTCTTTTGTTTTACCATTTCTACATTCTTAATTTACATAATAATAATAATAATAAAAATAAATAAATAAATAAAAATTTTAAAAAATTTAATTAATTTAAAAAATATATATATATGTGTATATATGTATGTATGTGTGTATATATATGTATGTATGTGTGTATATATATGTATGTATGTGTGTATATATATGTAT
>JAODLL010082397.1:0-15441 GCA_026546735.1 Forbesichthys agassizii | reverse complement strand
GGAAAGATGGAGTGGAACACAAGGAAGGAACACAAGGAAGGTAATGCAGTGGGGGTGGACTGCAGGATGTGACAGTGGCGATGCAAATATTGCCGTATTCATCTCCCTGTCGTGCTGAATCGCTTCCACTATGCTCCATTACAATGAACAGTGACAAGTATCTGTCACCATGGTAAAGCAAATACAAACTGTGTGAATATTAATTGTTCACTGGCCTCGGTGGGCATGTGACAATGTCATTAGTAAGCAGAAATAATAATTCTGTCTCAGCTAAGCAGTCCACTGAGCGTGAAGCCTTCATCTGAAGACAGCTGTTAAACCTGCAGTGGAAAGAAAATGCTGCCTTGATCCTTCTCCTCCTCCATCCCTGTGCAGCCTCTTTCAAACTCCCACCACATTCACGGGCAACCTGTCCTCCTTTCCCCTTGTTCTGGGCAAATGTACTGTATATCAGCTCGCCTGGGTCTATGTTTTTAACCAGCTCTCAGCTCCCTTGTCTTTCCATCCCCCCCATCCCCACACACACACATAAGGTTGATAATTGCCAACCGCACTCCAGAGCATATGGCCCAGTTTAGTGGAGGACAACAGTGAGAACCTTGCTGTCCTTATATTAGAATCACAATCAAGGAGAACCCTCTCTCACACATGCACTCATGGGCGAGTGAATACACACTGTGCGCTTGCACATCACACACATACATGCACACTGCCACAACCTGGTTAAGGTTCGAGGCAGCCCAGGGAACCTCCCCCACCCTCCCGGCCTGGTTGGGCTTCAGTCAGCAGTGCCCCCCACCCCCCAGTAGTTATCAGCCGACCTGTTCTGGAGGGGTTTGGTAGGAGGAAGACTCTGCACACCGAGCAACAAGCTACTGTAACATATTACGCTAGATAAATACATTAGCATAATGATACGCCACATAGAGCCCCACTACACATATTACAAACACCCTCTTTGCCAATTTGTTTTTTATGGCAATTATATTTCAAGCTTCCTTTCAAGAGATTTCAGATTATTATCTTTGTTTTAACCAGGTACCGACCTCATTCCCTGAGATAATACTGTATATTGGATAGCTTGTGTGTGTGTGTGTGTGCGTCCCCTAGCTAATGGTTACAGTTATGATCACAGCTGAAAGTAATTGATAATGGGCCTCCTTATGTGCAGAATGGAAGAGTGCATGCTGGGAATGAGAGACAAGTCTAATAACTAAGGCTTTACCCCACAGACGATACCCAGTGAACAACAAATCTCATGCTCACTACGCAAAATAAATATAAACTGTCCGATGGGTAAGCTGGTTTATTATGATACTGTGCTCTTATTGCACTTACCTTATAGCCTGTTAATCTGTGTTAGACGATTGTTTATCTTCAAGGTATTGTTGAGTAAAGGGGAGAAAATTGCTTAAACTTTGATCTGAGAAGCTCTGACTTTTGATCCACTGGCATAGCCACAGGTGTGCCAGGGCAATCTAAAGAGGCAGCTGGCACACCCAGAAATCAAATGCAGAAACAGAATGCATTTTTGTTACAGCCTTATTAAAAGTTTTTGTACGTGGTTTAATTACTAATTATAATAGCTCAATTGTTAATTCTAAATGTATTTAGTCTGAAACAACAGCAACATCCATTCACAGTTAAAGTGTAGCTTAAGTGCAACTTTTTCTGTATTCTTCCTGCTCTGTGCCCTATCTTATAATTGATCCATTAATTTTTACCAGTTGAAAATGTGGGAATATAACCAGAAAATGCACTTTTTTATACGATAATGTTTTTATTGGACAATCACTTATGGGCATGATGACACCTGTCAATACAACACCTTCAGCAGATAATACTATACCAGTAATGCCACACTAGTTAAACAAAAACAAAAACAGAAATCTCAATTTACTTCGTATTTTGATCGCATTGGTTGTTACAAGCTGTTCCGTAGTCGTCTCCTGATGACATGATAGGATAAAATCCAGCAACAGCGCAACCATGCTCGCTGACGTTTTAAAGGATGGCGTTTTTGCCATTTGAAGATGTCAACTTGCAGGTAGCTTTTTTTCTGGCTATGCTACAGTGTTGATCGACTTCAGAAGCAGAGCAGATTTGTTAAGCCATGTACTTAATATGCAATTACCTATTGTTTGTAAGATACATTTCTAAATGCAAAAGTGTAGCCAGTGTATTCATCTACCATTATGAAACCAAAAAACATCCCAATATACTAATGTGCTAAATATTCAAAAGACTACAGACTCCTTTCTTTGCTATTGTTTAAATTTTACTGAAAAAGCTACTGTATAGATTTGAAATATTTAAAACATATTGCTTTAAATATTTCACTATAGAGAAGTCGTGTTCTGCAAACATGGGCTCAGCTCTTAAATGGGAGATTGTAAGGATAATATTGTTTTGTGCATTGAGAGCTTTATAAACTTGAGTAGTGGGACAGTAGTATTGTCCCATATGCTCCAGAGAGACTTTACTTCTGTTGATTTGGCAACAATCATTTTTAATATCACAGTGTATTCAACAGCTTTCCCCTAAGATGGTATATTTCAAAGCAACAAAAATAATGTGATTTTTGAGACCTTGGAATCAGGCCTGGAGTCAACATATTCCATGTTATGTTGTTGCTGTAGGTCTCGCCTATATCAGCAAATGTTTAATCACTTGATGACCTGTCAGGTGTGCATGCAGTGATGGAGCAAAACACTGTAAGCAAAGTCCCTTACAGCAGTAGCAGCTGCTGTTGCTGTATAGCTCAACATCTCAACATGTATCAAAGTGTGAAACCTCCAATTTGAACAATGTATTGATTTGTATTTAACGTTTACAATTAAAAAAATAGCTTTGTGGTGATCCAATATTTGGATGATGGTGAAGCCAAAATATAAATGGTTTGAAACACTTTTTATAAAGTTTTCTCAACTACACTGTGGCTAAGTATCTATTAAATACTGTATGTATTTACAGCATAAAAGTATTACAATTCTAAACAGGGACTGGTAATTTAAATTGCAACTCATGATGCACAGCATTAGTGTGGCTTAACACAATATAAGGATTATACAAAGCCAACCTTCCACTTGCCCACACTTTGTTTATTATTCAAAATGTACAGTACAATTAGATTACAGAATATATCCACTTTGAGTGCAGCTCAGTAGGTGTACATTACTCAATATTCTATGAAGACATATTACACAACATGCATTACCTTCCATCAATGTCAAACCTAATTAAAGGGCAAAAGGATTTCTCTAGCACAACTGCCCAAAGAATCGGGCCACGTATGTTAAAAATAGATTTAAAGGTGACCTCCTTGATTCGTGTCAAGAATTCCTCTTGCGTTTGAAAAGAGAAAAGTAACAAAACACAATGCTGCTTTGGGTTATATCCCAGAAAGTGAATTTCTCTCACACATCTCTATTGTTCCCCTTGAAGAGCTTCCAGACTCACAGCATTCTCACCCCATCCCACCCTAGATGGTATGTGTAGTTGAAATATTACATTTTTTATTCTAGGTGCTATAACTCAATAAAGGAGTGTATCTTTAAAAAAAAGTTAACTAAACTGTATTGCATAGTACAACGGGGTAATTCATTTTGCTAGAAGATTCAGAGCCGTATCATTGAGTCTACAGGCATTCTCTTTGTTAGTGGGTCCCAATTAACTGCTGAAGCTGCTGCCCCCGCGACCCGACTCCGGATAAGCGGGAGAAGATGGATGGATTGGTGTTAAAGCACAAGAGCTAGTGCTCAGCTCCGACGAGCGAGAAAAAAAAAACTGAATTCCACTCAAAGCATGCGTTTTTGGATCTTGCACAAGCTGTCGGCATTTCATGCCAAAATGTGTTACTTTTGTATCTTTTTTTATAGATACACATAGTCTACATGCATCAGTCTTGATGAAATGGCCGCATCATCTCTTCTCTTACTCTGCCCCTCTTGCATCTGTGAACGAATAACAAACAAGCTTCCTGTTAGTGGGTGGTTGGTGTTATTAGGTGGTGTGATAGGTAGGGCTGAGCGGTTTGAGCAAGAATGTATATCACGGACATACTGGTTTCACGGTATATTACTGAATTTCTTTTTTTTCTCCTCTTCCTGCCTTTATACCTTTGTGTCTTAGGCTTATTCTAATTTCAGGATTTCAAATCAAAATGTGAAGGTTTTGGCTCCACACAGTCAGAATGAGTTGCATGGGCAAAGGGCAATGCGGCCAAAATACAATACAGTACATTGCCAAGTTTATCAAGCCGCTGTAAGTGTTAGCCACTGTGAGCAACATACTCTTATCACCTCACAAACAGTAAATGTGTTGGAATACCAATGTTTGCAAATACAGTTGTAGGATTCAAGGCTAGTACTTTTGGAGGCATTCTCTGGAGGTACTGATATGATGGGAAAAGCAAGTGGTGGATCCATGTTACGGACAGAGAAACGAGTAAAGAGCAATTAAACACTGGATTCAAGGTAGGGCTGGACGATATGGCCAAAATGTGTACCACAATATAATTAATAATTTCGGTTGATACGGTATAATTCTGATATCGATATGAACAATAATAGCCTCAGAATATCTGCTAAGAACACACACAACGGAGTACTTAAAAACTTCTGAAAAATGCATTTGCCAAGTCTATGAAACCATAATATTTTGGAAATGAAAAACATACAAATGAATGTTTACCTTTTAGCAAATGTCAGTAACATTCTGGTATGCGTGTGACTAGCACTGTGGTCCCATGATTTAGACATTCTACAGAATACTTTACAGATTGTGTTAAATGATTTGGCACCTGAAAACAGCCCATACTGCTTTGCGCTGACTGTAGTGCAAGTCATCACGCACTTAGTTTCTATTCTGTTCACCTTGAACACAGCTGGCAGGGCTACACTGACTTTTCCCAAGGAGCACACGTGCTCCTAAATTAAAACATTTAGGAGCGCAGACAAAAAATTAAGTGTACAGCCAAAAATATGAGAGAAAAGTCGATATTCAAACCAAGCATAACCGTTATGCAATTATTCACCTTTAGTATTTTGTTTTCATTGTATGTTAATCTCTATAGTATTATGTCTGAATGGCTTGGTTTTTGACAAAGGAGAGGTGATTAGGCCTACATTATCAGATTTGACCTATGATAAAATATCTGCTGAAGTAGATTTGCTCAATACGTCACATACGGTATATTGTATTTTTTTTTCGCCACTTTTTCCCCCATTCGTGTAAAAACATTCAAGGTAGATAAGGACAAGCAACATAACTAGGCTAGAATATAGAATTTTGAGCAAACCTAATTTTGAATGGAATATATCTTAAAAAGTTAGGCTATGCAGATATATTCTTATAACTTCCTATTTAGATTAATAGCCATATGAAACTTTGTATAATTTTACCAAATATCCCAACAACACGGAAGCACGTACAGTCGCCTGCTTTTCTACAGCGACAGACACATAACATCTAGGGAGTCACGAAATAGCCTCTCCTAGCTTTTAAACTGTTATGCTAACGTTACGTAGCTTACCTGCCTGGCTAGCAAACACGCCGGCTGGTATCTCACACACACACACACACACACACACAGTATGCTGTTCGGCTGTGTCATGTCTGCTAGTGTGCTGATGTAAACAAGGTCAACATGGACACTGTTAAGGTGGGTTGCCCTGTGTGGTCAGAGTAGTGTGTGAGCTGTCAGCTGATGTAGAGCTCACAAGACGGTGGAAGGAAGGAGGAAATGTAGATAGCAATGGCTTTGCATAATAAGATCGAAGTTACTATGACTTGTAGTACTATAACAGTCCACCTGTGGTAATAACAAAAATGTAAAGTAACATTCAAGGACGTACTCATGAAACATTCAACCACTCTATTTATCCTGACTGTTGACTCAATGTAATATGCTTCCTTTAGTTGTAGTTGGAGGCAGGCTAAATAGCACTTTCACATGACTTCATCCTCCGGTGACCCAAACATTGCTAAAAATACAGGCAATGGCAAAACAATGGACAGAGATAATGGGACGGCTCGTGTTCCGAGTCATTTCACCTTTTGAAATGAGCCCTAACATTAAACCTGCATAAGGTAATGTTTTTTTATTGCAGAAATTTATTTATTTATGCAGTTAAAAGTGCCAAGTTCCTTTATAAACCAACATAATGAGATTGTATTGTAGTGGTGGCAATTATAGTTTATATCGGGGGCGGGGAATCCTGGTCATGGGGACCCACTGTCCTACATGTTGTAGATGTCTCCCTGCTCCACACACCTAACTCACATGAATGTCATAATCAGGCTTCTACCGAATAATTCATTTGAATCAGGTTATGGAGCAGGGAGACATCTAAAACATCTAGTTTACATGCTTCATATGGTTTGCATATTATACTGTTCATGTATTAGAACACTAATGAAGCTATATACCTCAAGGGATTTCTTTAAGGTCAGCACAAGTTTAGGTAGAGGACAGCATTCATTCTTAGTGAGGCGAGTTTGCCAATATTCCACATTCTATTTGCAGATTTTGTGGTTTTTCCTTCAAGTTTGGCTTTATTTCTCCTCCAGAGAATGAAGGGTGATGTTGCTGGGACATTTGAGCGCCTGCCATAGTGCCATTGTCTCCCTGTGTTCCTTGCAGAGCCCCAGCTAAAAGGCATCGTCACGCGACTCTACAGTCAGCATGGGTACTATCTGCAGATGACGCCCGACGGAACTATGGATGGCACTCGGGACGAAAGCAGCTCCTTCTGTGAGTGTGTGTGTGTGTGTGTGTGTGTGTGTGTGTGTGTTCTAGTGTGCGTTCTGTTTGTGTGTGTGTTGTGTGGCCATTTGGTGGATGTTTTCTAGTGAAGCCTATAAGGGAACACCACATTTCAACCCCTTCTGTTTGATTGAGCCTGTACCACATCGGTCTAAGTGTCTAAACTAACTAAAGGTCACATACGCACATAAAGAAGACAACACAGATCAGTGAGAGGCAGCATCTGGTATTAGTTTTTCATTGTAGCGCAGTGTTTCCCCACCCTGGTCCTGGAGTACCACTGCCCTGCGTGTTTTAGATGTCTCTGCTCCAATACACCTGACTCAAATGAATGAGTTGATACAAATCTCTGCAGAAGCCTGATAAAGACCCATTCATTTGTATCAGGTGTGTTGAGCAGGGAGACACCTTGAGCACTTGTCACACACTATATCCCTGTATTTTACAGGCACCGTTCCTGCATGAGGTAATCTGAACGGGAACAGTGGTTGATATACAGTACCTGTATATCCGCTCCCCCAATTTCCCATTTAGCAACCTAGTAACATTATATGGAAAATAGGGCTACGAAAGTATGGCTGTGTTGTGAATGAAGCAGAACCAATGCACATAAAGGCAGGGTTAGTCATTTGAGTTAGCTAACTTCGAGTTTAAATCAAAACAATATCACACCGCTCCACACATCGAAACGCACTGTGAAGCAAAGTGGAGTACTACAGCTTTGTTGATGTGAGCAGTGTTCACCACATTGTTTATGTTCCTAAATACGGAGCCAGGGCTGTTTGGACGTATCAGATAATTTTCTCAACACGCACAGGGAACGGCAAGATAGTGAAATGCAAGGAGATTTTGTGAATTTGACAAAGTGTATTAGCTTACTATTAGCTTGCAATAGCTGATTGAACCTTTTTTATTCTGATGCACAAAGGAATGAACAAGCCAATCACAGTGACACAATGATTGTTAGTTACAGTTAAAAATAAATATTGTATATGCCTTTATCATCAACCTACAACTTTACACTCATGAGTTTTACTGGTTTTGCTAAATCGTCCTGGTTGTCAAGATAATGAATAAATGGAATAAACAACAATCTCTAAAACTTTCTGTGTTTCCCTTGAATAATATTGCTGTAATTAATGGACTTGCTGAAAATAAATGTTTTAATATGCTTTGGAACACAATTCTAAAACGTTTGTACACTGTTACTGTAGCCATAGCAATTTAATGTATGTAGGCCTACTGTAGCAGGGCTTCCGCACAAACGTCCATCCATCCATCAATCTTCTCCCGCTTATCCGGAGACAGGTCACGGGGGCAGCAGCTCCAGCAAGAGACCCCTAATTTCCCTTTCCCGAGCCGCATCAGCAAGCTCTGACTGCGGGCTCCCGAGACATTCCCAGGCCAGTTTGGAGATATAATCTCTCCACCTAGTCCTGGGTCTTCCCCGAGGCCTCCTCCCAGCTGGACGAGCCTGGAACACCTCCAAAGGGAGGCGCCCAGGGGGCATCCTTACTAGATGCCCGTACAACCTCAACTGGCTCCTTTCGACGAAAAGGAGCAGTGGCTCTACTCCGAGTTCCTCACGGATAGCTGAGCTTCTCACCCTATCTCTAAGGAAGATGCCAGCCACCCTTCTGAGAAAACCCATTTCGGCCACTTGAACCCGTGATCTTGTTCTTTCAGTCATGACCCACCCTACATGACCATAGGTGAGGATAGGAATGAAAATTGCACGGAAGATCAAGAGCTTTGCCTTCCGGCTCAGCTCTGTTTTTGTCACAACGGTGCGGTAAAGTGATTGCAATACCGCTCCTGCTGCTACGATTCTCCAGCCAATCTCCTGCTCCAATCTCTCCTCACTCGCGAACAAGACCCCTAGGTACTTGAACTCCTTCACTTGGGGGAAGGACTCATTCTCTACCCGGAGTAGGCACTCCATCGGTTTCCTGCTGAGAACCATGGCCTCAAATTTTGCGGTACTAATCCTCATCCCAGCTGCTTCACACTCGGCTGGGAACCGATCCAGTGAGTGCTGGAGGTCACAAACCGATGATGCCATCAGGACCACATCATCTGCAAAAAGCAGCGATGAGATCCCAAGGTCACCGAACCGCAACCCCTCTCCACATCGACTACGCCTCGATATCCTGTCCATGACT
This sequence comes from Forbesichthys agassizii, assembly GCA_026546735.1. NCBI lineage: Eukaryota > Metazoa > Chordata > Actinopteri > Percopsiformes > Amblyopsidae > Forbesichthys > Forbesichthys agassizii. The sequence continues at coordinate 6,513 of JAODLL010082397.1, read as the reverse complement.
ATCACAAACAGGAATGGTGATAAAGCGCAGCCCTGGCGGAGACTAACCCCCACCTGAAACCAGTCTGACTTACTGCCGAGAATCCGTACACAGGTCACGCTTTGGGCGTACAGGGATTGGATTGGCCTTAAAAGGGACCTCCTCACCCAATACTCCTGCAGCATCTCCCACAGTATCTCCTGGGGGACCCGGTCATACACCTTATCCAGATCTACAAAACACATGTAGACCGGAAGGGCATACTCCCAGGACCCCTCCAGGATCCTTGCAAGAGTAAAGAGCTGGTCCATTGTTCCACAACCAGGACGAACTGCATTGTTGTTCCTCAATCTGAGGTTCGACAATCGGCCGAACCCTCCTTTCCAGCCTAGACTTTACCAGGGAGGCTGAGTAGTGTGATGCCCCTGTAATTGTCCCTTAGAGAGTGTGTGCCAGAAGGGAGGAGAGGGGAACAACCACCCCAGTCTGCCACTCCTTTGGCACTGTCCTCGACTTCCACGCGATGGTAAAGAAGTGTGTCATCCAAGACATCCCCTCCACATCCGAAGCTTTTAGCATTTCTGGACGGATCTTATCAATCCCCGGGACTTTGCCACTCTGGAGTTGTTTGACTACATCAGTGACCTCCCTTAGGGAAATTGATGATGATCCTCCATCAGCCTCCAGCTCTGTCTTTACCAGAGAGAACGTGTCAGTCGGATTCAGGAGTTCCTCAAAGTGTTCCTTCCACCGCCCAATTACCTCCTCAGTTGAGGTCAAAAGTGTCCCATCCTTACTGTACACAGTGTGGATGGTTCACTGCTTCACCTTCCTGAGGTGGCGGATGGTTTTCCAGAAACACTTTGGTGCCGACCAAAAGTCTTTCTCCATGGCTTCTCCGAACTTCTCCCACACCCGCTTCTTTGCTTCTGCTACGGCAGATGCTGCAGCCCTTCAAGCCAGCCGGTACTCTGCAACTGCCTCCGGAGACTTCCGGAACAACATATCCTGAAAGGCCTCCTTCTTCAGTTGGATGGCTTCCCTGACCACCGGTGTCCATCACGATGTTCAAGGGTTACCGCCCCTTGAGGAACCTATAACCTTGAGACCATAGCGCTCTGTCGCAGCTTCAGCAATGAAAGCTTTGAACATTGCCTACTCAGGTATAATGTCCCCAACCTCCACAGGGATGCCAGAGAAGCTCCGCCAGAGGTGTGAGTTAAAGATCTTACGGTCATGGGCCTCCTTGACGTTCCCAGTTCCCAGACTACCCGTTTGGGCTTACCAGGTCTGTCCAGAGTCTTCTCCCACTCTTTTACCCAACTTACCGCCAGATGGTGATCAGTTGACAGCTCTGCCCCTCTCTTTATCCGAGTGTGCGAAACATTCGGCCTCCGGTCAGGTGATACGAACACAAAATCGATCATCGACCTTCGTCCTAGTGTGCTCTGGTACCACGTACACTTATGAGCATCCTTATGTTCGAACATGGTGTCCATTATAAACAGTCCATGACTAGCACAGAAGTCTAAGAACAAACGGCCGCTCGGGTTTAGATAAGGAAGGCTGTTCCTCCCAATCACTCCTCTCCAGGTATCTCCATCATTGCCCACGTTTGCGTTGAAGTCTCCTAGTAGAACTATGGAGTCCCATACTGGAGCCCCATACAAGACTCCATTCAGTAAACTCGGTAAACTCCATTGCAGTGGCGTTCAGCCGGGGACTTGTGAGTATCCCCACACCCTGGGCAACTCCAGAGTAGAATAGAGTCCATCCCCTATCCAGGAGAATGTTTCCATAACCAAGACTATGCGTAGAAGTAAGCCCCATTAGATCTAAATTGTAGCACTATACCTCCCGCACAAGTTCTGGCTCCTTCCCCCACAGCGAGGTGACGTTCCACATCCCCAGAGCCAGCTTCTGCTGCCCAAGTCTGGTCCGTCGAGGCCCCTGACTTTCACTGCCACCCATGTGACAGCACACCCGACAACCACGGTTCCTCCCAGGAGTGGGGAGTGGCCCATAGGATGGAGAGGGAGGCGCCACATTGCTTTTTCGGGTTGTGCCCAACTGGGCTTTATGGCAAACCTAGCCACCAGGCGCTCGCCGGCGAGCCGTCCCTTTGAGCCTGGCTCCAGACGTCATGGGGGTCTTCTGAACCATTCTTAGTCTGGCCCCTCACCTGAGACCACTTTGTCTTGGGAGACCCTACCAGGAGCACCAGGCTCCAGACAAAACAGCCCTCAGGTTCATAGTGGCACCCAAACCTCTCCACCACGATAAGGTGATGGTTCCCGGAGAGAGTAGAATATTAATAGGCAAAAATGCTGATAAAACAAGACGAGTCACTTAAGGTGCACCCAAACCTCTCCACCACGATAAGGTGATTGTTCCCATAGAGCATTTATATAGCTATTGTAAGTTATTGTAATTTCTAAAGTAAATTTGTTTGGCATGTAGTTGTCATGTATTAATTAACCAGTTATGTTTATATTGTAATGCATACAAACTTGTTTTCCCCATGTGTGGATACGCAAGAACAGTATCAGGAGAGAGGTGGGAGTGGAGATGTGAGAGTGGAGCTGCTTGAGGCGCGTAAGCTATTTCCATAAACCTGTATATTTCAGTCGCTGCAAGAGATAACAAGGGACATTCGAGGTTTGTGTATACAGACTTACCTGATTAGTAAATGACTCTGGTGTATGCATATTGTCAATGTGACTGTCATCATCCATTGCGGTCACTATACAGGAAAATGTATCAAATAATTAATATGCGAGTTTATGCATATAAATGTTTTGTTGATTCATCTCAGTTAAGAAATAAAAATAGGTCCACTTATTTAGCAATGGTGGTGCTTCAGAATGGTCACTATGGCTGAAAGAATCAACTGACTTGGTGGGTAGTCAATTTCAAGGGTTGACTGACAATTCTTTCCAACACATTTACATGTTTCCCCTTAAACCACTCAAGTGTTGCCTTAGCAGTGTGTTTGGGGTCATTGTCCTGCTGGAAGGTGAACCCCTATCCTAGCCTCAAGTTATGCACAGAGTGGTACAGGTTTTGCTCAAGAATATCCCTGTATTTAGCACCATCCATCATTCCCTCAACTCTGACCAGTTTCCCAGTCCCGGCTGCTGAAAAACATCCCCACAGCATGATGCTGCCACCACCATGGTGGTGGCAGCATCATGCTGTGGGGATGTTTTTGGTGGTGGCAGCATGACCATATTTCACTGTGGGGATGGTGTTCTTTGGTTGATGTGATGTGTTGGGTTTGTGCCAGACATAGCGTTTTCTTTGATGGCTGAAAATTCAAATTTAGTCTCATCAGACCAGAACACCTTCCTCCATACATTTTGGGAGTCTCCCACATGCCTTTTCGCAAATTCAAAACAATCCATTTAGTTATTTGCTGAAAGTAATTGCTTTCTTCTGGCCACTCTAAAGCTCAAATCCATTGCGCGTACAGCTTATTGTCGTCCTGTGTACAGATACTCCAGTCACTGCTGTGGAACTCTGCAGCTCCTCCAAGGTTACCTGAGGTCTCTCTGATTAATGCCCTCCTTGCCTGGTTCGTGAGTTTTGGTGGGTGGCCGTCTCTTGGCAGGTTTGCTGTTGTGTCATGTTCTTTCCATTTGGTTATGATAGATTTGATGGTGCTCCTGGGGATCATCAAAGATTTGGATATTTTTCTATAACCTCACCATGACTTGTACTTCTCTACAACATTGTCCCTTACTTGTTTAGAGAGTTCCTTGGTCTTCATGGCATGGTTAGTGGTACCTCTTGCTTAGGTGTTGCAGCCTCTAGGGCAGGGGTGGGCAATCCTGGTCCTGGAGGGCCGCTGCCCTGCATGTTTTAAATGTCTCCCTGTTCTAACACACCTGATTCACATAAATTGGTCATTATCAATCTCTGCAGAAGCCTGATAATGACCCATTCATTTGAATCAGGTTTATTGGAGCAGGGAGACATATGAAACATGAAGGGCAGCGGCCCTCCAGGACCAGGATTGCCCACCCCTGCTCTGGGGCCTTTCAAAAACAGGGTGTATATGTACTGACAGATCATGTGACACTTAGATTGCACACAGGTGGACATAATTTCACTAATTATGTGACTTCTGAAGGTAATTGGTTGCACCAGAGATTTTTATGGGCTTCATAACAAATAGGGTGAAAACATGCACATGCCAATTTTAATTTTTTTATTAAAAAAAAACATAGTTTTATGTATGTATTTTTCTCATTTCACTTCACCAACATAGACTATTGTGTTCTGATCCATCACATACAATTCACATTAAAAAAACATTGAACTAAAATCTGTAATGTAACAAAATAGGTAAAAAGTCAAGGGGGGCCTGTATGCCTAAATAGACTATAAAATAGATCAAATGAAATTGTTTGTTTTTTTAAGACGAATCCATGCAAAAGCACTGTGCCAGTACCGGCATAATAGCCTAAATAGGCTATAGGACATATACAGTAGCCTATATAGGCCTAGTCACTTTAAAAATAGTTACTTATAGCCTAAATAAAAATAGCTTTGCAAATTGGTGGCAGACTTATATAAATATATAAACACAATGAATACACACATAATAGCCTATGCGCTATGTGCGCTGTGTTCACTGCAGACCAGTCTATTTTAGGTTAATTGAGGTAATTTACCACAGATGTGCGCATAGAGAGGTATATGGTTTTGACCGTGGGAGACTGGCATATTGACATGGGGTTTATGAACAACTTTATTGTTTTGAAATATGTTTGAAATTAAAAGGATTGGCATATCCAACGTAAAGTACCTGTTGTTGGTTTATTAATTTGCTTTTTTATTTATAGTTTGTTTGTTTTGTGACAAGCTACGACATCTTATGTGTACAAGCCAACTAAAAAGTGCACCAACACCCACCTACATTAATAGCCTATTAAGGCATAGGCTATTGCCTAATATTATCGGTAGCTAAGCTATTAAGCATTAGCTTTAGGCTCAATAATTTCTTTGTTTTTGTAATATCAAAAAATATGCAAACTATCTTCAGATTTTAACATTTGATATTTAAATGGTATATAAAGAACAAAACGTACCAAATTCGTAGGCCATTTGCCTGTTGTCTGCTCTGCTGGGAGTGTCACTGCCCTCTTATGGCAGTTGATATTAGCAAGGTGAAAAGATGGAACATTTTTGACCTACACTTATTAATAGGACTACAACTGTTACATTTTATTAAAAAAAGAGAAAGCTTAAAGCCTACTAAAATGTATGAATGATAATGTTTGATAAGATATATATGCTAGTAGGCTACTGTAGGCTCAAGTAGTCTACCTATATTGGGCCAACTACAGCCAAAACTGTTCATTGTTGAGGCTAAAACAGTTATAAACTGTTTTGTCCTATGTAGTAGGCCAATTAATATAGGTTACAATGCCTATTTGCCTATGCCTACTACTAGCCTAGACTACAGAAAGTTCTAAAACAAATTAAACCAAGTTAACACTTTCTAAATTGTCTAAATTTGAGGATATCATATATTGGACGAAAAAAGAGAGCAACCTGAAGAGAGCATTTTGTATACAAAATAACATACAATTTCAATATTTAGCCTATATTTAGATATTTGAAATTTGGGCGGGAGGGGGGGGGGGGGGGGTCACATTTAAGGGTGTCTGGCAGGCCCTTTCTAGCAGATAAAATGTCTGGCATGGACCATTCTGTGTTCTGTGGGATTTGCCCATTCATTTGAAATAGGTTTCATGCGGTACCTCCTTCGTTTGATCAAATACGTTTTTTGGGGTCTCTTTGGGACCCCGGCAGACATCCATGCATGTTTCTGTGTTCAGATGTTGGTACCTTGTTCATTTTATCTAAATACTCTGCTCTCTTTTATTTCTCACAACAACAACATCCTGTTGAATCTGGTAAGCTTTATTTGCGCTGCACGCTTCGCCCGCATATTCGGCTGCAGCGGTAATGTTCTGTGGACACAGACAGCTGCTGAGGAGATGGAACAAGCTGGACCGAGAGCTCAATAGCAATAGTGGGTGTTGTGAAACATGGATGTGTTAGGAATATTACACTGTGTTCCAAATTATATTTTACGCTGATTTTCCTAAACAGTCGATGCAAATTTTCAAAGTAATCAAACGTTAGGGCATAAGTTGAAATTCGTTGAACAAACCACCCAGTGAAATTGTTTTGTTTTTTTCCAGAAAAATAAAACTCAAAATGCACTGTTCCTCATTATTAAGCAGGCCACATGTTTCAAGCAATATGGGAAAGAAAAAGAATCTCTCTGCTGCGGAAAAGCTTAAAAAGTGCAATGATTTGGACAAGGTATGAAAACATTTGATATTTCACTACAACGTGCGTGATCATTGTAGAGTAGAGTTTTGTGGCTGATTCAGACTACATACAAGTGTGTGCAGTTAAGGGCATAACGAGGAATGTTACTTTGTAGTGGCAAAATTTTATCTTAACAATTAAACATATGTATTCTTCATTGTGCTATGAATGTTATACAGTGTGACC
>JAODLL010082396.1:0-39399 GCA_026546735.1 Forbesichthys agassizii | reverse complement strand
GCGCGAGAGAGAGAGAGAGACAGAGAGAGAGAGAGAGAGAGACCTTTTGACATATATCTGCCCTTCAGCAAGAAAGGCTACGGGCATGACAGGTCGGTTAGAGATGTGCATGTTTGCAACCCAGTTACTGTAAATCCTGCTGCTCATATTCTGTAATCTTTTCTCATCTTCTCATTTCAGCCATGCTGTTTCTTATCCAACCATTTATGTTTCTGTTCTTTATCTACTGTTAATCAAACACAGAATTAATCTTTTGTGGCAAGAATGATTTCTCAACTGGTCTACTTAAAAAAAACAATCAGTTTGTGAATCAGGTGGTGTGCGTGTGCGTGTGTGTGCGCGTGTGCGCGTGTGTGTGTGCGGATGAGTGTGTGCGTGAGTGTGTGCGTGAGTGTGTGCGTGAGTGTGTGTGCGCGCATGGACGGCGGGGGTCATTGTGCAAAACAATAAAGCCAGATTATTTTCCCCGCTCTAACACGCATCCATGTGGGAGGTGCTTGTTGGCCACAGCAGACTAGACTAGGCTAGACGAGACCGGGCTCCATCTGTGCTGAGGGCCTTGTAGTGATGATGGAGGAGAGGACACAGATAGACACATATTAATGTGGGAAAACCAACGTGTACACATGCCTCTTAGACACTGCGCATTTCAATCTCAAAGGGCTCTCACTTTATCCCTCATTTATTACCCCTCAGCAAAGCATGCATTTCTACTGGCTGCCAAAGCTGCTGCCGCTGTGTACGTCTCTAGTTGGTGTAACACTATTGTCACATCATAAAGTAATATAATAGAAATGCAATGGCTTAATATGTCTTGCGTTAGCACACCTTGTTCCCAGGACACAGAGATTGGTTCACACGATACTGCAAAATTATAGATTTTCCGGTATTACTAATATCGCAGAAGGCTATCAAATCCATCAAATCACATCTCTGTCTATACACAAAGACCCCAGAGGATACGAACAGTCTCAACATCCTCACAGTGCAGCACTATGCATTATGTACAGTATACTAGGACACGCACATCTCTTGAAGCTCGTAAAAGAGTACCTTTAATTAAACAGTAAATTGTGCACTTTATTACAGCTGTGTAGGATAATGAAGCCAGTTAGTAATGTCTGGCTTGCATCATCATCACTGAGGACATAACCTAACAAGCACACACACACACACACACACACACACACACACACACACACATACTGTATATGCACATAATTTGCACATGCATAAGCAACTAGACAAACAAACAGATATATGCAGGCCGGTGACAGCATACTATACTGTACACATGCAACCAGCCAGCCACAGAATGCTACACCTTCCACCAGTCAAGGGCCCGCAATTGTCCTAGGTTGCCATGTGAAAGCAAGCTGGGTCCCACTGGCCTACAGTACCACCAGACTCTGTGCTCCTATAGCTGAACAATGATGTTACTGTAATCAACCAGGCGAGTAAAGCAAAGCCGGGGCTGATCTGGGTACAGGTGAAGTACACAGCCCAACTATCCTGCTGACTAGTTAATTTGCTGTCTGAACCCAACTCGACCTTCAACAACAATTACATTTCTACTGGTCTGTAAAACCGACATCTCAGTCTATGTAGGTAGTACATCTCAGTCTATAGTACATCTCAGTCTATAGGTAGTACATCTCAGTCTATAGGCAGTACAACTCAGTCTATAGGCAGTACATCTCAGTCTATGTCGGTAGTACATCTCAGTCTATAGTACATCTCAGTCTATGTCGGTAGTACATCTCAGTCTATAGTACATCTCAGTCTATAGGTAGTACATCTCAGTCTATAGGCAGTAAAACTCAGTCTATAGGCAGTACATCTCAGTCTATGTCGGTAGTACATCTCAGTCTATAGGCAGTACATCTCAGTCTATGTTGGTAGTACATCTCAGTCTATAGTACATCTCAGTCTATAGGCAGTACATCTCAGTATATGTTGGTAGTACATCTCAGTCTATAGTACATCTCAGTCTATAGGCAGTACATCTCAGTCTATAGGTAGTACATCTCAGTCTACGTAGGCAGTACATCTCGGTCTATAGGTAGTACATCTCAGTCTACGTAGGTAGTACATCTCAGTCTATGAAGCAGGCAAACTGTCAAAGATGCTATAGCTTTAAAAGTGAACTGTATGTTCTGAACAGACCCAGGCTGGACCTACAAAGTTATAAAACCGTATGCTTTGTCTGTCAAACATTATTGAAGGTACAGTAAACAATATATAGCTAATACATTTTTTGTCAAATTCACCAAATTTCTCCTTGCCGTTCGCTAGCTACCCTGAGAAAGTATCTGACGTTTCTTCACAGACCTTATAAATATGAACACACAAACAAAGTGGTGCAGACTGCACTGCAAAACAGTATCCTAGCCTTCAAAATCTGTTTCCAATGTGTGGGGCGGAGCTTATGAGGGTGCACTATATCACATTGAAGGGAGAGGTGTTTATGTATAGTTCAACATGTTTTCACAACTTACTACCTTTAAGGCATTTCTCAACAACAGATAAGGCTGTGCTATAATGATCAAAAATGATTTGCAAATAAGCCTTCAGTCTATAACGTTTCACAAACAGGTCCTTCTTCAACTGCACTGTATAACCTTATTATGTGTCACCTTCATAATTTCAGATGCATCAACACATCAAAATATTGGGCTGACAACCATAACACACACCAATTCAATAAATTGTGATGAACTAAGTTAGATGGACATAGTTATCATTGACTATACTTCCCTGTTAATAAATGCAATTTATGTTCAGTATGGCACTCCACAGTGCAGCCTATATGATATAACTATCAACTTTAAAAGTGAGAGTGAAGCACTGCAGATTTATTGCTCTGCACTGGTGGAGGCTAAGCAGCTTGCCAACAGATATAAAAGCCTGCCATGGGTGCATTAGCTTTGATTGTTATAGCCATTTTTCCATATTGCTGGATACAGCAAGGAATATGGGAACTGTGCGATAGAACACGTGACTAACATAAGCCATCCAAATAGCTACATTTTTCTTTCCAGCTTTTAACCACGAACGTCTCGCCACTGGCCATTCGCTTTCATCTAGTTGCACAATTCATGACACAACACATGCACGAAACAAGTCAAACGACAAGTAAAATATGTTCCACGGACAGACGCGAGATTTCCTTTAGCAGCGCCGCGGTCCCCTTCCATCACTCAGGGTGACTGGAGACTGTATCCGATCGATGGCTGAGGTTCTTACTACTGTGTCCCTCAACATCTGGCGAGAAAGGACATCCTTATAGGCTACTGTAAATCCATGTTGACGCAATTTCATTCAAACCATGTCGTCCAAGGGTGGCGTTAAGCGGTGCGGTAACAGAAGCCGCCAGGCTGCGGGCTTCGAGTCCCCCGTGCAGTCAGACTGTTCATCCGGCATCCCTTTGGTCCTTTTCGATTCGCTCCATCGTGAAGTGTATAGAATTAGTTTCTACATTCGGTTCTCTAGCTTTATGATATTGCATAAACTCATACAGCTAGATAACCAAAGAGAAAAACTAACCCACGTCTCTTAAAGGGACCGTGGTGTGCCAAGGAGAAGCCGCCGCTTGTGTTGTGGTCACATGTAGCCATTGCAATCCGCCAGCGAGCATACGATAACCCAGCGCTCTCGCTCGCTCTCCCCTCGCTCTCTCTCTCTCTCCCCTCTCCCCTTCTCAATATCTATCTATCTATCTATCTATCTATCTATCTATCTATCTATCGTTTGTCTGTCTATGACGTAGTAAAAAGATGCATTCGGCCTACATACTGCCTAATGTTACCTATATTATGTGTACCTTTGATCATAAGGGACTATAATGCTGTAGGCCTAACCTGCAGACCTATACGTTAAAATTACATAATCCCTATAAACACAACATTTCATACATTCGATTGCCGTTACATAACTAATGGTATTTTCCACACAACGTGTGGAAGGTGTCTATAAACAGAAGCATACAATGATACACAAACAACCAGAAAGCAAGAGGGTTTTGTTTTAAATGCCAACTCACATCGACCCATCGCAGACCGTAGATCATTGATTCTGTGTTGAGTAAATTAATCCATGAGTTTTTGGAAAAGATGACAAACTACCAATACATGAGCTGCGTCCTACAGTATGGGCTTCAACTAAATGTCAACAAAATAGTGGAGTGAAACTGGAAAAGACTTCAATAGACGTCAGTAAGAATTGGGTTAATACATTATAACGAGGGCATATGAATACATGCACTCCATATAATATGAGATTTACAAAGCAGCAAAAATGTCCTACTTAATTAGAATTAAATGAAATGTGAAAAGTGATAGAACATTATTTAACTAACAGAAGTGGCAGGACAGTAGCACTATTAAACAAGTGAATACATCCTTTTAAATATGGACACATATAAAACAAGGACATAGCTAGGCCATTTACCAGAAAAAAAGTCTTACTCGACGTGAAAACGCAATCTCTGACCATGACCATGTTTTGTCATGCATGTGGACCAATAAGGCTTGGTATCCATGATTCCCTCCAGCTTTGACGTGCCGGAGTCATCACGAAATCAAAGATCCAACAATATAATGATGTTTTTTTTCTGTTTTTTCTTTTTTTTTTTTCTCTCAGATATTCAGCTCTAGTCCACGGTGTGCCGCTCACACCTACTTGCACGTCAACGACGCAAAAGCTAGTATCGTGCCAGAATAACACATTGCAGATGAAAAACCTGCAGAAGCCTAAACCTTGAGTTTGCAGAGAGCAACACGGACTGTAAGGTAGGGGGGTAGCGGGGGCTGGGTGGAGTGGGTGCGTGTTGTAAATGCCCGGGGCCGCAGGGTCAGGCTGACAGCAGAAATGTGATGTCACCAGCATTAGACATGCTTATTGACACACTTGGTTTAGACCGCAGACGCAGTCGTGACCAAGCGCTCTCCCGTGCACCCAAAATGTTGCACCCCATGTCCCAAAACCACAACGACCCGGTTCCACAATGCATTAGATTATTATTGTAATCAGTGCAGCTTGCAAAAATGTAGGCATTGTAAAAGATAAACACGAGTGCACATATGGCCAAATGGATGGATGAATGTAAATATTTACATATGTATTTTAGCAATACATCCTATGTTTTAATAATCCTCGTGCAAATGCAGCCACCCACCCGCATAAAAAGCATATCGTAGGTTACACCCATTTAGTTATTTAGGCAAATAGTCTTAGGTCTAAACGCTGATTGGAACATGCAGGGTAAGTCTTAACAACAGACCATGTAAAAAATAAAACCAACTTAAGTTGTCAAAAGTTATTATATTAATATTATATTATAGCCAAGCCACCTGCATACTATTGCACACATCATATATATTGCTATATTCAGAAACGAACATGTTTTAGTCAACAGTATAGCTTGCTATACTCTGATGCATAATTCAAATAAGTCTTGAAAAATTCTTCAAGATACATTATTTCAGTCTGAATATATCACATTTCAGTAGGCTAGGCCATGTAAGCTTAACCTTAATGAGGGAGAAATGCATGACAATTAGAAAGAGAGGGAGAGATAACTAATTCCTCTGAAAATAAACGTTTATCTCCAACGTTCATGCAAATAAAATGGATTCTATCACATGCAAATTGAAAGGTGGGCACAATATGGAATAGGCCTATAAGCCTATTCACTAATGATAAATATAGGCTAGCCTATATTCTAACAAAATGCCTTTCGGTCACATTTGCTTGAAAATACATATGCTTGGTTACCTACTCATTAGGTTTAAGGTTATCTCTCTAAAACAATTATATGTATTATTCAAACTTGTGAGAAGATGGATCATTAAATGTTTTAAAATAAATATTTTAAAATAAAATTTTTTTTTATTAGAACGATAGCCTATTTTACAGCTCATTTTCGAATAGTCATTGATAAGACATTTCATACTTAGATGTAATAACACAACAGGCCTAATGTGTTATTGCAAAATATTGTATTTTTAATCATTGTCTTTTTCTAATATGTGAGAGCTAGTCATAGAAAATTTAAGTGAAAGTCATAATTTATTATGGACATAAAGGTTTTCCTAATATTAACTTATTACAATTATTTATTTTCACTATACGTTTTTATTAACACCGTGTGTGTGTGTGTGTGTGTTGTGTGTATGTCATGAACTATGCATATTACATAGATTTTTTATATTCAGTGATAATACATTTGTTAGAATCATAGGCATATGCGACCAAAGACACGCATTCTGTACGTCACATCCTGTTATATTTATTGGCCTTAGGCATATTCTATTCCTTAAAAATAATCTTGCTAACAATGCAATAAAAGATCTTTAAAAGAATTGTTAAACACATTACTGTAATGCTACCTTGTGCAGGTCTAGGCCTATATATATAAATAACGCCTTTATCATTGTGTTATACATTATTAATGGTTGTTTTAGGAATAAAAACAATACGCTTATAAATGTAAATGTGTTATGCCCAAAAATATACAGTACATTCTGAATAATCGAATAAAACGAATAGGTTAATAAAAATATATAGGTAATTAAATATATATTTTATACTGACACCAATAATTAGTCAATTTACCTGGGTTTAAATCCTGAAACCAATTATGATATTTTATGGTAGCCAATGAAAAGGCAGAGTATAGCATATGCATTTTACACCCAATTATTGCCTATTGAATGAAGTATGAAGAATACTGTTTATCTTTTTAACTTCTACCGAGGAAAAAAAAAAAAATATTGGTTAGTTATTTTGTTTTGTGTTTTTACCTGCAATTTGGTAATGCGGTCAGTGTGTGAAGGATCCATACAACACCCTGTTGAGAATAAAATATATTTGTTAACAAATAGTCCTATAGCCGTGTCTATTCAATATTTATTTCGCGCCAATTAGAAAATTGTCAGTTCTGATCAATAATGGACAATACTGAATTTTTTAAAACCTGGTGTTAAAATACATTATACAAGACCATTCAGCGTTAACTTGTTGCTAACTATAGGCTAACATCAGAAAGTAAAGGCTGAAAGATGATTCAGATAATAAAAATAAACATGAAAAAGGATCAAATAAAAAAAAACAATCTAACCCCACCCTCTCTCTCTCTCTCTCTCTCTCTCTCTCTCTGTCTGTCTCTCTATCACACATGCACGCGCACATACATATTTTACACATTAAAATGTCTATTCAATTTTCAGAAACAGTTTCAAAACAATTTGCGTGAATAATATTTGAAAACACATATCCATATAATTAATCCTTAAAATGTGTGTTCACAGGAATAAACTCCACAAAAGAGTTTGTAGGTTTCCAATAATTATTTTTAGGTCTATTGTTGCCCATTGCAAAAGGCCTGATTAATTAATTTCACACTGTAGCTCCATAGAAGCGTTTCCCACGAGCAAGTGCACGAAAAAAAGGTTGCTGACAGAAAGAAGTCAAAATCAAGTTCAACAACGTGCGGGTGCTCATTAGCATCACAATGCTGTCTGGGGCACACAAGTCTTTTTAACAAGAGGGTCTGGCGTCAAGACACTCCACATCCCAGCCACGGGGACATTTTCCCAGGCTCTGCTAACAATCGCACAACTGTTTGCATAGACGCTGGGCTTCGGAGCCACTCGGTTGGACTGGCACAATGAACGGGGCCGTTAAGTACGGCTGACTTAGGGCTGACACACACACACACACACACACACACACACACACACACACACACACACACACACACACACACGAAGTCGACACATATGTAGACTAGCAACGGCTATTATTTATTTATTTATTTAACATTTTTGTTCATTTTTTTGTTTGTTAGTTTGTGTATGTATTTATTAATTAATAATTAACTGTTGTTGTTGAGTATCCTAATATATAAAATGTTAAAACGTATAGCCATGATCCTCTTACACCGACACAGACAAACAATGTTAACATTTCTACTCACCATTGTCATGCGATTGAATAATCCAAAAACCTATCTCTGTAGTTGCGTCGCTGGTTCAGGTCCACCCAATATTTGATACCGTTTTACCGACAATCTCACTGGAATATGTATCACATGTAGCCTATAACCCAGTCCAAGGAGATAACTAAAAAGCAACACATTTTGCACGACTTGCATTGATCTAAACAGTGCACATTACTATTACTTATGCTTGGTTTGCTATACGCCAAGGCAATATGATGTGTATTGGTCAGCATCCACTCCCACGCTATACACTTGCACGCTGTTTCTGAGGATAGCTGCTGGCTGGTGTCGCTGGTCCCGTTTCACGTGCCGACTGGCGGGTGTGGAAACGCACACAGTTTTTGCACCCCTATAGTCGTGGACCATTGAACTGTTGTTTGAATGGCGACATTCCCTTTGTAGCTACAGGATATTTTTTCATCAGTGATGTGGCTATAGGTATACGGAATAGGCAGGCAGGGTGAGAGCCACATCGAGTGCACAAGCGCCGAGATGGGTGGACAGAAGGCGCTATATGCGCACCTTTGACAAACCCAGGATTTTCACGAATTACAAATATAATACAGTGTATGCATGTGACATTAACACTCCTCAGCGATTTGCTGAAATAAAATATACATACTCTCCAACCCTGGCACGTGCAGTCGTCCTCCCATCTCCTCAGTCAGCTGCGCAACGAGGTCCCGATAGTGCAGCATATACTCGCCCTATCTGTATCTCGGCACAAACGCTAGTTGGCAAGGGATTAAGGAGGGGCTGAGTGATCTCCCACCAACAACTTGCCAACATAAACTTGTCCCGCAACATAACGGTGAGGCGATTGGCTTTAGCCTAGGTCCGTAAAAAAGGCGGCACTGAATGGAAGATTCCGACGACTAGCCTACATCAGGAGGTGTGATGCTGCTGCCGCAGCATCTGTATACGCGGAACGTTAACGCTTACCCGCTCGCGTCTGTTACGTTATTACCTATTACGCTCATCATCATTCTGTTTACCGGCGATCACGGTAGGGCATATTCAAATTCGGTGACCAGTCCTCATCGGTATTGAGAAAAAATTATAAACGCGTCAGAAACGTATACATTGACTGCAGGCACATGCTGTATAAGGCTGCGCTGCGTGATACACCGGCGTCTGAAACACACGCAAGTGCATGCGTGCTGACGTCAAGCTTCAGGATAGGGCACCCAAATATGTTATTCAAAATAAGATCAACAGGCCTAAATTTGGTCAGAAAATGGCTTTAGGAGTTTGTAAGCAGCATTGGTTTGGGTGTAAAATCAACTCTCAGTTTTGCTTTTACTACAACCTATATAGCTGAAATACTGGAGAAATGATGATACCGCATTTTAATGAATCCTTAGCGCGTCCGCAAGCCTTTGTTGCTACAACTGGTTAAATTCTACAATTCCAAACTTCTAGTCAAGAAATAATAATAAGAAATAATAGTTTTTTCTGATATTGTAATGACAATAGACGCAATAACAACAGCAGCATGATGTGGAAAGTGTGATATAATAATAATAATAATAATAAGAAGAAGAAGAAGTAGAAGAAGAAGAAGAAGAAGAAGAAGAAGAAGAATACATTTGTATTATTATTATTATTATTATTATTATTATTATTATTATTATTATTATTATTAATATTATATTACTTGGTAATAATACATATTTTAGGCCTACATTTTTCACAATATTTTCGTGTGTATATAAATTAGTACATAGGATTAATCTATCTCCTATAAAAGTTCTAGTATAATCATGCATGTTAAATCACGCAAAAATAAATGAAAGATAATAAAATAATCTTGACAAAAATAACATGGACATGGCCTTTGCTTATATAGGTAATGTATTAGCGATGGTTAGCTCGATTCAAGACATGTACGATACTTGTTTTTGAAGCGCACAGACTGATTGTAATAGTTATGAAAATTTATAAAAGATGGTATTTTCGTAGAAACCACAGAAAGCAAGAAGATGAAATGAAGTTGAGAAAAACTAAACAGCGACATCTTCTGTATGAAAAGAAGCACTGTAGCTCAGATTCCATGCAGCCACACACACACACACACACACACACACACACACACACACACACACACTGCCGCAAAATACAATAATATCCTAATCATAATAATCTCTAAAAATATTACAAACAAAATCTTCCAAAATTATTCCAGACAATAAGGCATTGTATAGGCCAAGGCACATGGTCCACGGGCATTTTGCATGCGCAAAAATGAACAGGCCAATAAAACCATCAATAAGAGCACATCTTTACATGAATATAAGTATTGTATAAATACACTCTATTCTTCCATTGTTCTACATCTATTATATTTTGATGATCATTAAGACTAAATAGTCTATACAGCCTAGAGTAGTATCACAAAACTAGAAATTATTGTGAATTGGGAATAAATAGACGATTGGTTTTGCCAACCAATCCATTTGACGACAAGCTTTAGTTAATTTTTAGGCCAAAAATCTTAGCCTACCTAAATAAATAATCTAACCACAAATTCACAACAATGTAGTCTATAATACATTTGAACAATACGTCCCTAATATATGTAGTTAAATAGACCTATATTATGGTATAATTAAATGTTCTGATATACCTTTATAGGTTATGTGACTATCGCTAATGAAGTTAGTGGAAAATTGTAGCATGTCTCAAGGCTTGTTATAGGCTAAAACATACATTTTGTAACAGCGTCTCTAAAATATGTAGTCAATATATTGTTTGAGGCTTTACTTATGTCAACATTGTTCCATTGTGTAGACTTAGATGTTACAAATAATAAATTAGCGAATGAATCATTTACATAGGCCTATTGATCATATATACCTATTTATATTTATTTTAAACCATACATATTTTACCATTCATGCTTTTATTATTATTATTATTAGTAGTAGTAGTAGTAGTAGTAGTAGTAGTAGTAGTAGTAGTAGTAGTACATTTTTATGTGATAACATTTTTCTTTAAATTCTGAAGGAATGTCATGGACATTCATATTGACCATTCAAATAGGACATGACCCTGACAGAGTCAAAATATGGGTTCAAATGTCCATGCTACATCATTAGGCAAAGGGGGGCACTATGAGTGGCCTCTTTAGGGTATTTAAATGGTAGCTTTTAAAGGGCCTTGACCTGACATGAGGGGATACCAAACCAGAGACCACATAAAGTCAATGGGTAGCAAATATGTGTCCTTCCCTCTACTATTCCCTAACTTCCAAGGTAAGGTGAATAATTCCATCTGTCTATATTGTCTTACAAAAGACAAAAAATATCTGTATGCAAAATGTATTACAGGATGAACGTATGATGTTACATTCTGATTATATTGTTTATATCTAAAAACAATTCAACTTTGAGAGCAGATCCAGTAACCATAACTATTTATATTTAGTATAACTATTCATGCTCACAATAAAAGTTTGAGCAGTATTACAGGTTTCCTGCTGATGCAGGATGTACTGTATGAACTGCCAGCTATCCTCAAATTTGAATCTGTATGTGATGCTACCTGTACTGTTTAGAAAGTGCTGCTACTCTGGTGTTAAAACTGGTCCCATGTGACAGGAAACTCTCATATAGGCAAAAGTTACACATTTTACATATGCATTTGTGTGTGCTGTGTTTCATAGCCTTCTATTGCCATACAATGAAACAGAGAATATGCAGGCTAATGGCAGCTGCAGGAAAAATCTGAATTAGACATATTTGCATTAAATATACAAATACGTTGTTGTTGTTTTTTTCTCATAATGCTGTCCAAAGGGACAATATGGAACATGTTTTATATCTGGCTCAAGGATGCTTCCAGGTAGATTGGGCATGGATCAAACCACTCAAATTGTATACAAGCAGCTCTATTCTCATATCCATGGCCTGTCAACCCAGGACAAGTACAACAAAGAAAATAATAACATATCCATCAATACTGTAGATGTTGCACACAACGTCATATGAAAAGTAATTCAGCAATGCAGTAATCACAATAGCCATATCAACTTACATAGTGTTATCGTTCCTGCCTGGGAGAAAGATGTTCATTCGATCCCTGCTATGTAGAAACAGACTGGGTTGTCGCATGCTTTCCTGGTTTAATTAGGCACAGTCTGAATGTTATGCTAATGAGGGCTGATGACATCAGTCTAAACAAGCGCCACTCCATAATAAGATAGAAACGAACTCGCGCCTTTCCTATGCAAATCCGTCGGTCAAGTTCAAGCGCGGCGCCTGTGTAACTTTTGTCATTCAAAACACGTTAATGCGCAGAACAAATTCATTGGCGTAAGGGTTACTAAAGTAGTGTTGCACTTTGTTCTTGTCATCACTGAAAATGTAATTGAATTGAACTACAAATAATAATAATAATGTATTTGTAGTTGTGATAGGTTACACATATGTTTAAGCGACAACGTCATTAATTCACACTCGTAATTACTGTTAAATAAATATATTTCGTGTATCACTGCTGTTATGGAATATAAGCAAACGTTCCTTAGTATTTTGCAAAACAATTCATCAAACGTGTGTGTGTGTGTGTGTGTGCGCGCGCGCGTGTGCATGCGCGAGTGCGTGAAATGTTTTAAGATTTTACTTTTTCTTGTCCTCACATATACTGGATGTTGATGCTCTGAACACAATACACATTTTGCTCTAAATAATTTGCCTAATAATAGTAGCCTATGTGCAATGATTCATGTCATCGAGTCCAGTGTCTGTGATGACAAGTCAAAGTAACAGCTTTACACATTTCACCATGCAGACCAAGCCAAAGCTAATCTGAATCTGAGCTAATAGGAGATCATCAGAATAAACTGCAATGCAAAATTATAATTGTTTGGCAAATGTAAGTTATGTTTTAACATTATTTAAGAACAAATGTTTCCCATGCAGGGAATAAGATACAATATAATAATTTAGCATTTTGCAATAATGAGAAAAAACGTGTATGTTAGTATGTTTCTGGTTTATTTTGAAGAAAAGCTGACCAATGTAATAAAGCGATTCATGGCCTAATATCCTTGAATGTAAGACACATTATTTAGAGATAAAGTTCTAGTTGATTAGATTGAATAAGTATTCAGGGATTGTGTGAGATCTTATAGCCAAAATATACAGGCTCTATTATAATGTGACCTCATTTTAATAGAGCCTGTCTTTTGTGTGTGCTCAATAACATTGTATACCAAGGGTTTCCCGTGGTGCATTGAGTTAAATCAAAATAGGAATCTAACTGAATTATAGAATACAGAATCATTATCATCAAAAATATGATTATTTTACTTTATAGTAAATTGTCATAAAAAGAAGCATGACACTGTAGAATCAGCATTAACAGCAACCCAAGAAGATCAAATGGTTATCACAACACGTTTATATCTTCCACATTAGACAGATACCAATTGTTAATGCCACAATAAAATAGCAAATGTGGCTAACACCACCTGCATCGCCAAACCATACACCAGGTATTGGTCTTTTTTCTCTTTTTCCTTTTATCGACCTCTCTCCCGTTTTCTAAGACACTTCACTCATTTGCCCATTCCTGTCCTATCCCATGGCCTTCTCTGTGATATATGTTTGTGGCTGGAATGTCACAGTCATGAATCTCAGACCTCTTTTGCATCCCTCTGGCAAAGCAATGCCCGGATCTTGTTGGTTCCCATAGCTAGCCCCAACGTTGAGCCATCGTCTGTATGGCACTGAAGGATGGAGGAAAGGAGAGGTGATGGAGGGAAATGAGGAGAGACAAATGAAGGAGGTGGAAGCATCTTTAGACAGGGCACCATTGCATCATTTGCATATATTCAAATAAGGAGTGAGTAACATGCATGCAGAAAACAAAGGCTAACCAATGGGAGGGCGGCTTCACTGCTGAGCCCTCAGCAGCAGCAGCCAGTATAGTTCCCTGGAGGAGACACAGGGAACTAGTGTGGGAACCGGGAGGCCCCCTGAGCTGAGCAGAAGGAGGGGTGCCACTTGTAGCCCACGATGAATTAGCATTTTATTTGTGTCTATTTTCCCTAGTAATTTCTGTCCCACCACTTCCACCACAGATGGCTAATATGGCAGAGGGATTAGATGATACCGATGACAGACCCCCCCCCCCCCTAACAGAACCATTTATTTTTTGCAGTCTGTCTGAAGTTTGATGTGGAACAGATGCATGTCTACTGTACTGAGAGAAAAAAATATATAAAGCTTTCATCTGCAGCTCCTGCTGCTGGTCATCAATCAGAGATGTCTGGAAGCAATACAGTCAGTTATACTGATTTTGGCGTTTGACTGTGGCACTATAAGCCCTGTGACCTATACTATTCTGAAGATTATGTTAGTAAATAATATATACTGTATGTATAAACTTGTTTTTTGTGTACATATACTTGTTTAATGACTCATGGTTGACCGAATGAGTGCCGTTGCTTCATTGCACAAAGCAGCATTTGATCACATTCATTATTCTTATTGAAATGTGACGCTTGTGTGCCAAGCATCACACAAATTTGGAAAGGGAAGGGTGTTCCCAATTAGTTAAAATGCAGCCCTTTTATATAATAACCCTTTTAGACCACCCAAATAACAGGAAAACACACACTAAACACATATTTGAATGCCGTGAAAGGTTCGGATGGAGATCTTCGCTGGTGCATACCCCCCTGTGCGATCTGAGGCATACCGACCTCTGCTTTGGATGATCTGACATTATTATGCATCTGCAGGATATGGCTTTCTCTGTGTGTGTGTGTGTGTGTGTGTGTGTGTGTGTGTGTGGGTGTGTGTGTGTGTGTGTGTGTGTTTGTGCATGGATAATGACAGTCATCCTGAGTGATTAGCCATACCCCACATGCACACAAAACCACACAAAAAGACATTCTATGGCCCCCCGCACCTGATGGCTTAGCCTTAGCACATAGGCTCAGAGTTGAAATTGTATTGAACATTGTTACCCTGTTTTTAATAAAAATAAAATGGTACATAAAACCATACGCACGCACGCACGCACACACACACACTCACTTGTACTCTCTCTCTCTCTCTCTCTCTCTCTCTCTCTCTCTCTCTCTCTCTCTCAATGTGTTACAAGTCCATGTTCATTTTACATGTTACAATGTTGATAACATAATACAATATACAAAATACACAATTGTTCTGTTGTTTATGCCACACACAAACAAGCAGTAGCCCAAAAGCACATACATCTGACAATAACCTAATTACCCATCCCCATGCTCATTATTCTTACCTTGGGGAAAGATGTGCCATATGAGTAGCCTAATTATTCCTGATGTGCATGTTCTAAAATCCTAATATTAATAATTAGATAATTAGAACATTTACATTTACATTGGTGTACAACAACCTGGACATAGCCTAACTACATTTGAAACAAAACCTTTTTCTCTGCTGTTCAATTATAATTGTGTAGTCCTACATAATATAAAACATGGCTAATGTTATCCTGTTCTCCCATATGCATAATGTCATTCATTAACTATTAAACTATTTAACTCTAGTTAAAATTGATTTATTTATTCCTATCTACAACATCAGCTTCTACATCACTAACGAAAACAGGACACATGATGGACGCATGAACACATCTTCATAGCTGCTAAAATGCACGGCGTCGTTGCATCTTCATAGCACCACCTCCTTCTTCCATGTGCGCTGCTGTGCTGGGGGAATGGAAGCGCGTCTTCTTTTGTGGTTGTTTGAGATGACTGCATCCGGGGCGTGCTTACATTTTCACATGTCAGCTGCCGAGACACTTATGTGAATTAGTCAAGGAACGCTAGTTATTCCTATGAAATGGTAAGTTCATTTGTGCTGTGGCGCGCTGGCATCTTTAAAAAATAAGAGAATTTATAGCTTGCTGTTTAACATCCAGCGAGTCAACTTTGTTAGTTTGATCTAGTACAAAGAATGACTACCGACGTGCTACTGCAGTACTTAGCTTGATAAAGCTGGCTGCACCGTTGACAGGTGGGGAGGTTTAGCTATATTTAGCATCTTGGCCACTAGCTGAGTTTCATTCATTTGTCCAATCGCCTAAATCGGCCCAATCCTTCAAAGACATGGTAAAGCCTATGTTGGTTGCATCATGCAAAATAATCCACGTCCTACGACTTTCTTGTCTTTTTCTTTGCAGCTTTGACGAAGTGCGTGAATAAGTACGTCTATGGCCCTCCTGCAGTCAATGTGATTTGTTTTGTGACAGACACTATTGTGTATGTATGCTTGCTCTAATAGGCTCTGATGGGAATTCAGATGGTGGTCAGCTTGCTGGCTGTTAGCATTATGCAAAAGATGGCTCCACATTATTCTTTTGCCCGTTGGCTAATTTGCAATGGCAGGTAATGTTACCCACTCCCAGAACCAATAACCATGTACTTTATTGTTACGGTTTACTGTAATATATGTGCCTGATGTATTTTCCAGCTTGTTCCGCTTCAAACATCCGTCAGAGGGAGAATTGTGTGCTTTGGCAGGGAAGCAAATGCCCAAACTCAGCAAGAGAGACAGGTGCATGCTTGGGGGCAGGGTCTTGTAGGACATAGTTTTGTGTCTATTAAAAGTAATGACGTTTATTATTTTTCTTTTAACATGAACTGAATTGTGCATATTTGTTTCTGGGTAAATAATAGGCTACCAGCTGCAAGTTATGCGGCTGCTGTTTGTTAGGCTTAGTGTCTCACAATATTCTAATTGAGTTGTGTTTCTATTGTTTGTGGGTTCTGAATGTGTCTCCTTAATATCCACACTAGGAGACAGAATGGAGAGAACAAGCCTCTCACCGTGCCTAAAGACATAGACCTTCAGCTGGAGAAAGCTCCAGTGAAGATCCTTGACGCTCTTGGTAAAAACAAACAAAATTCTCTTTAATTCCAAGGTCCTCTTAATGACCAGTATGCTGTCTTGAACAAGCTTGCCTTGTATTTTCCTACCATACCAAATTTGTGTCATACATAACGTTTTACCTCATACTCTCTTTTTACATTTTATTTCCAGTTTTACGCTTCTTCCTTGAGTACCAGTGGTTGATAGACTTTGCAGTCTATGCGACAGGTGTGTTCTTGTTCACGGAGTGTTACTACAGTGTAGTGGATGCCAGTAAAGAGGTTAATATGGGAGTCATCTGGTGTGTCGTGACCATATTCTTCAGCCTGTATCCTTTTACTTCATGTATGTCAAAAATAGGATGCACACTATAGTCCATAGTAGCAGATTATGAAGCACAATTACTACATTTAAAACAATATTGGTAATTCCAAATTAAAAAGAACCTTTCTGACAAGCATTTTAGCAATGATAAAAGATAAGCATGCGCAGAGAATGTTTGGCTTCCGTGTTATTCCTCCACTCCCTGGCTTCAGAAGGACTCTACACACTTTGATGAGCCACTACTTCCGCTCAGACGAGGGCGGCGAGCGATCCGTGTGCCTGGCGTTTGGCTTCCTGTCTCTCCTTGTGGCAATGTTAGTGCTTGTGGTCAGAGAGGACTATCTGGAGTTTGGCCTGGACTCGGGCTTCGCCAGCCTCTTCGACAACCTGGAGGTCTTTGCCAAACAGCAGGGTTATGCGGACTGGTCGTAAGTAATGAGCCCTTACCAGGCTGAAATGAATGTATTCATTACATAACTAGGCTAGCTAGCTATAGTATATTTCCATTGCTGTGGCATGGAGGGTTATGTTGCTCCTCGGTAAACCAGGACTGTTATTGAAATGAGGATTCTTTGGTGGTTTCAGTTTAGAGTCTTACCTTGTTCTGTGCATAGTTGTTTACTGTTATGATTGACATCAGCCGACGTTCAGATCCATATTGCCAATGCTTGTTGGTTTTTAACAGAATCCCAGTGACCAAGCTCACAGTGAAGCTCGGTCTAGCAGGAGTCTGTGCCTTCATCGGTGCTCTCCTGGCCTTCCCTGGCCTACGCTTGGCTCAGACTCACCTAGACGCCGTGCAGATGAACTCGGACCGCCCGCTAATTCAGTAAGAGCAACGACTTCTTTGCTTCCTGTGCGTAACATTTTATTACATGTAGCTCTACTGTATGTACGCAGCTCATGTAAGCACTGCGGTGTGCCCTGTCTGTAATGCAGCATTGTTTCCTCTAGGATCTTATTGCACATGAGCTTCTTGTCTCCAGTCATTGTATTGGTGCTGTGGGTCAAACCCTTAGCCAGAGACTTCCTGGCCAAAGCACCTATGGGGAAGACCTCCGTCACTCTGTAAGTGCAGCGCCATGTGTCATTTGGTCTTCCCTGTTCTTTTAATAAGGCCAAACGTAAGTGGGAGGAATGTTTCACAGGCTTGCACTCATTGTGTCCACACTTCTCTTTCAGTGTGTCCAGTGAAGTGTTTGACAGTGCGCGTCTATGGCTTATAGTGGCCCTGTGCGTTCTGCGACTTGCTCTGACCCGCTACCACCTGCAGGCTTATCTCAATCTGTCTCAGAAGTGGGTTGAGCAGATGAAGAAGGAAGCGGGACGTATTGCTGCCATTGACATCCAGAGGAAGGTGAGGTTTGGGCCTGGTGTGTTTATTCTTATCTTGTTGTTATTCAACATGCCAGGTGTCTGGATGGATGGAGGGCTTCATTCCACACAGTCATGAGGAATAGTCCGTCACGGTGGTTTGTAAAGAGTGTTTTCTGATGTCCTCAGGTGACCCGTGTGTTCTGCTACCTGACAGTGGTCACTCTGCAATATCTTGTGCCTATTTTGCTCATCCTCTTCTCCACATTGGCCCTAAAGTTATTGGGTATGTATTAAGCCCGTCACACACACACAAACACTTAATGTTTCAAAAGAGAAGAGTTTTGAAGAGACTCGATTTAACACATTGACCAGGAACACAATTAGCTTTGTGGCTTATTCAATACATAAGTGGCATAAATATACATGTGCACAAATGAATGGCCAATATACTGTTAGCATGATGAATAGAAAAGTAAAAAGGAAGTGCAACATCTTCCACTAGGGGACTTCTCCTGGGGTCTCGGAGCAGAGGAGGCACCTAGGATAACCCCGGCATCAGTGATCCCTACAGCAGCACCGGTGTTGCCTGGTGGACTTGACGACGATGAAGATGGCGTTGACGACATGGAGGAGGACATCCAGGCCACCGTGGCCCGCTTCTTAGAGGCGTTCAGTGCCCTGCGCTCTCTCCTCACCCCTCTCTTCTTCCGTGGTTTCTTTGCCTTCCTGACCTGGTGGGTGGCTGCCTGCCAGGTAATCAGCTCTCTGTTTGGCATTTACTTTCACCAGTACCTCATGCAGAACTGAGGAAGCATGCCGGGATACCATACCCATAATCCAACACCAGCCCCAGACTCCTGCTATCAAGTTGCACAGTATTCCTGCAGGCAGCGATCTGGAAGAAGTGTGATTTCTCACTGGAGAGACATGATGGAGTTGGGCCTGTGTGACGAGGTAGTGTGAGAAGGCAGAGATGGCAGATGACTCAATTGATGATGTTTTACTGTCAGGACACCTGATCCTATCTTCAGCGTCCATGCCAATTGTGTTAGAAAAAAGCTGAGTCTATGCCACTGTTTCCGAATTTGCCACATTTCGTATATCGTAACTTTTGTATGCTAGTGTAAATCAGTTTGCTGTGTATGCAAAAGGACTAGTAAATGCTGCAAGATAAGGTTTTAATATGTACTGTGAGGTACCACTACTCTGATACTGCGTATTCTTGAATGGGATTCCTTGTCCCAACAAGACACTGATTCAAGAGTGCTAAATGAGTGTGTTGTGTTTCTGTGTTATAATGATCATGACTAAGGTAGTAGAGCGCAGATCAAGCAGGCCATGATCAGATGCCACTTATGATGTGGCTGTTTATTGAAGTATTTTCTACCAGTGTGAGGGCAGGTTTTAGTATCTTTTAAATGAGTTCACTTTAGAAATCTTAAGTGCCTGTGAACTCAGGGATTTTAAAGGAATTATAGAATGTCTTCCCCATGTGGTGTGATGACATCCATTAAAAACATTTGTTTTGTCATTTAAACACTGCAGTCTCCCATAATTTTTAAGATGTCATAATGTGTTATTAAACTACATTCAACTGTATGTAATCACCAAGCGTTTATGTTAAAAAAACTGTTGCTTAAAATTAAATTTATTTATTTATGTTAACTCAATTCATTTTTTATTTTGTGTTGCAAATGTTACAGAAGTAGTGCTGTGCATTTGGAGTTTATTGCAGTGTGATTTGTTCCAGGTGTGTGTGAAAGTTTAAATTATTCTGTTTTGAGGGACATTTCAAATGCATGGCATGTTAGTTTTTGGCTGTAACTTAAATGTTTTATTTTGTGTGGCAAATAAACCAGGGACTTTTGATCCTAAATATAATGTTTATATTTTGACTTGTCATTAAGTTATATGCATTGAGTAACCTTTTTTTATAGGACAAGTGAATGGCAAAGTCACTTGTCTGACAAGTACGACTATGTCTTGTTAAATATTGAGCCCTGCTTCTGTCTCACTACCACCAAAAATAATAAAAATGGGTAGTTAAAATGGGTATAGTTCTACAAAGTCAGCACATACATTATTTACATTAGAATAATACAAATTGTCAATGCTTTATTTTTAATTTAAGAAACACAGTATAGTGTAAGGAGTACTGCAGGAATAATAATGCTTAAGTCAAGCAAGTAAAGTTTACATTTGGCTATGTCTCAAGCCTGTGTCTTTCCATGTCCAATCCAGTAAGACTGATGTAACTGGAGAGTCATGGTCAATGAACTGGAAGGTGACATGGGTGACACATCCATATAATCAGATAATCTGTCTTGAAGGACTGGGGCACATCAGGCACTTCTGTGGGCTGCATCAGACAAGTCCAGGTGGCCATATTGATGGTGCACTGCATTTATTGAAGTGTGTGTCTGTGCCAGAGTGCATGTGTGTGTTCTTTAAGTACCCAGACTGCCCCTTCAGTGGCCCTGGTCCTCTAGGAACAGGCCAGACATGACCCCTGTGAGACTCCTCATTGAGCAATGAGAGCTGTCCTAGACAATCACAGCCACTCAGGACATTATGGAGAAGAAAAAAAAACTTTAAATTTAGAAGGAATTTTCATTTAACTTTTAAATATCAACTGCATGTTGAAAAGGACTGAAAGTATATAGTGTATGGTTGTACCAGTAATATACCCTATAGTTTGTAGTATTTACTGCTTATCTCTTATCAGCAATTGACACAAAATATACATGACATCATGATGACCCCTTGTGGAAGTAAATGTGTAAAACATCAAAAGATAAAATCCCACAAGTAAAGACGTTAAGGCAAATTTAGAAGACAGATTTAATAATAAAATGCACACAGAAATGCAGTACGTAAAATGACATGCTATGATGAAAATAAACACATATACTAAAAGAAATCCTCAATAGATAATTGCCGCACAATTACTGTATCAAAACCGTCCAAATATTTATTTTCACCATTAAAAAATATCTTATGTTTTAAAATATTATAACATAACATTATAACACACTTAAATGCAAATACAACTAATATGTAGCAAGCTTAAAAATGGAAGATGCTTTTGTAAATTAATGTATGCCGTATCAACACACTGAGCTCCAAAGTTAAAGGCTGTTAAAAAAAAGTTTCCCCTCAATGTGTCTGTACATTTACAAAGTTTACACCTCAAATAGTGAATTACTTGAAAAATCATCGTGAAAAAACTCAAGCCTAACAAACAAAAGAGCAATGTGTGCATCTATTCGTATGAGCAGTCAAAGATTCAGATTGTTTTTCATCACCCTAAAGAGGCCAGCTCTACAAGGAGATGCAGAAATAACTGTCCTCTCTGGAACAAATGGACATACCTCCTAATCCCCTACTCTGTGTGTGTGTGTGTGTGTGTGCGTGCCTGCCTGCGTGCGTGCGTGCGTGCTTGCGTGCGTGCGTGCGTGTCCGTGCGTGCGTGTGTGTCCGTGCGTGTGTGTGTTTGATAGCCAGGATGACTGGCTAATCCAGGCCGCTACCTGTTAGCATGGCCACCACTGCACCAGAGCTATCTCTGCCACCCATCACCGATCTCTAATTGCCTGAGATGCTGCTCTCCCTTCTGCTGCTGTCCCAGGTGCTGGGCAGAAGGAGGGTAGCCAGCTCGGGGGAACTCCTTTCTGTCATTGACTGCGAAGGATTCTGGAGGGGGTGTGTGGCACGCAGATCTGTGGCTGCTGACTGGAGAGTGCTGCCTGAGGTGGTGCAGGGGTGGGGAGGATGGGGAGCACATGTGCTCAGGGGAGGCACGTTCTGATTTGATGCTGAGGTTGAGGGAGGAGAGGGGAGGAGAGGTTGGTGTGGATGCCTGTGTGGGAAAAGAGCACCCTCCGCTGGACATCCTGCAAACAGCAAGAGAGGGGAATGTTAGAATTATAATTAGTATGCAAGTTAAAAACGACATCATCGTATACAAAAAACAAAAAAAAAACACACAACAACATTTAAAACGCCATCTGATGTGATTTGAAACATTTAGTTTCCAAGGCAAGCAAAGTCATTCTAAATCCAACCACTAGTGGGCAACAGAGAGCTAACAAGGACATACAGTGTAGTTACAGAGCGGTCCACATGTTCCTATAGTATAAGTAAACTTATGAGTAGCATTACACAGGGCTTATGTGCTGCTCCTGTGGTGCCAGTGTGGGCTGCCAGGGGCTCACTGATCCCCGCTGCAGGCCAACAGGGTGAGAAAAGCCAGAATGGGCGTACTCTATAGGGGCACAACACAGTAAAGCAGTTAGAAATGATAACATACAAAAATATGTATCTGCCGCCAGGGTAACAGCTACGAGGGATCCAAAAAGGCACGCACATGACGTAAGTGTAGACGTTAGCCCAACACACAAACATAGCGTACCTGATGCATCGGGGGAGGTGAGGGCGTAGCCACCTATGCTGTGGCCCAGCAGCGCTGTCTTCCCCATGGTAACCATTGAGCTGGGGGGGGGGAAGCCCTGGAACAACAGGCCTCTCTGAGGAGGAGGCAGGGAGTCAGTCAGCCCTGTGGCATGTCTGCCAGCACGCAGTCAAGGCAAGCAAGAAGCCTTCGTCTTGGACCTTCGTCTTTTACCTTCTTGGTATTTAATGTATATGTTGAGCGGCTGACCCATTTTTTAAAATTGTTTTTTTGATAGTAGCTGGTGGTGCATAAGCTATTAAAGATGCACTCCTCAATATGTGCTATCAACCTGCAAGGTGCATGTCCCTCCCACACCTGAGCTCTGAGTGGCACACACTCCTACCTCTCTCTATTTTTATGGAGCATTGTATTGTGTATTGTATCTTTTGTCCGCTGCATTTATTTCGATTTTGCTATTGATTATTTTATTGTAAACTGCACTGTATTTTTCTGTTTGGATTGTGAATGTATTATTGATACTGTGAAGAACTTTGTGACCTCTGTCTGAGGAAAGCGCTATACAAAGTAACTTTAATTACTTACTTATTTCTCTAGCGTCCTGCACAGTTCAACAGTTGTGTTTAAAGTGTCAACAGTGAGCCTGCATTGTTCCCGTGCAGTGTGGCACAACACCAACCTCTCCACGTGCGCTCTCTCCACCCAGGTGCAAGGGGGTCGGGCTCTTCACATCCAGGCTACCCCTCAGGTTGCTGTGGGAGAACACGGAGTAGCCAATACCTACAGAGTTATACAGAATTAGGAAGTGAAAATGAGATGTGGCTAGGAAGCTTGTTTCACTGGCAGAACGGTCATCTTTCTCTCCTAACACACACACAGACACACACACTCTCTCTCTCTCTCTCTCTCTCTCTCTCTCTCTCTCTCTCTCTCTCTCTCTCTCTCTCTCCTTCTCTCGCTATTTGTGACAAAAAATAACTTCCTCTTTTAGACTGACCTTTACATCGGTATCTGGTCTCTATTGGACATCTGTCTGAATTAAAAAGTTGTGGTTGATATTTGCAGAATGTTGTATTGATATGTTCAACATTTACCTTGTGGATAACGACAATAATTGAAATAAACAACGAAAACAGAGAGATGGTGAAGTCATTAATAGCTTCATTTCTGTGGTTGTGTGGTTGCTGAGATCATACTACGGCCACATGTCTACTAATAGTTATAGAGTGTGTGAAGAGGCATACAGGTGCAATGCGTTGTGTCCATAAACCACAGAACTGGTTACAGGCACCTTTTCACTGATAGAGGGACAGTTTCATACAAGCGTTGCACATATACCATAATTGCACACATGTATACACACACACACACACACACACACACACACACACACACACCCACACACACTCACGCATGCAAGCATGCACATGCACATGCACACACACACACACACACACACACACACACACATACAAACTTCCTGTGTTCACAGCTGGCTGCACAGCACAGAAAAAATAGTTACAGTAGGATATGTAAATGTTACTGTATGCATTCCATTAACACTGTTGAGGAAAATGTTCACTGAAACTATTAAATATACGGTACTGTCAATTTAGTGAACTCAATTTACTGGCTGTGTTCAATTAATTTCATTCATTAATTTTCAGGTGCCAGATGGCTATTTATGGCTTGAAAATATTTTGGGTTTTACAGGAACACCATTTTTAGAACTCTACACTGCATGCCATTAAATGAGTCATTAAGCTGTGTTGACTGCTTCTGTGAAGAATGTATTAGGTATAAGGTAGTATACGGTATTCACAAGATTGTGATCTAATAATTGTGATATAATTTGACTCGGGTCCTACTCACCTGAGTGTGGAGACATGAAAGCTGAGTGGGCATGTGGCCCCGCAGCGCTGGCAGACCCTGGTCTAGGGCCCAGTTGTTTTAAGGGTGGAGGTCTGTATGACACCATGCTGGACCCAGATGAGTTGGAGAAGCCATTTTCACAGCTGGCAGACAACAGAAACTGAGCCTCTGGTGTGAGCATTGATGGAGCCTAGTAAGAGAAGATGGCACCATACATGACATTTTTGCTGTATGCAATAACTACAAATGTCTCTTATAAAGACACACATTTTTTTTTGTTTTTCTAAAAACTTATTTTGTTGAACCATTGTATTTAGGTATAGATCATTACTGAAAATCTGACCGTATGTACAGATTAATTTGAAGACTCTTACATTTGAATAGTTCAGATGCATAAACCTCTAAGGCCATCTGACATATTTTGTTTTTAAATGGGTCAATATTTAAATAATTAGTTCATTTTTTGGAACATATATTTTTATTCAGTGACAAACAACTGATTAATTGTAATATAGGTGATATTAGTGAACCCAAATATAGAAACGTATTAATAATGCTGTTTTAAATTGTTTTTGCTACTTTATTTTTTTTTTTTTTTTTCATATGAACTCTTAATTTATGTTTTATTATAGTATGTACTATAATAACAAAATGATAGTGTGTGTGTGTGTTTAAGAATGTGTCTCCTGTATTCCATGTATGCATACAGTATAGTGTGTAGACTGACATAGTAGCGTTGTCGGGCCACAGAGAGGTCCATGCCCTCGCTGGAAGGATATTTGTCTGCCACCTGCAGACTCTCCTCACTGTCGAGCTCTGAGCCATCCAGACCCAGGCCTTTCCTCCGCAGGGTCTAGTGCACAGCACACAGCATTAATGCAAGCTTAACACCAGCAACATGCACTGCAGCTTTGCTTTCAATTCAGGTTGGCCTAGATTCAATCTGTAAACATTCATAGAATAGCTATCTTAACAAATTGGTAATATTCTTTCAACTGTTGGAAGATATACTGTATGTAGAGCATAAGGAAGCTTAATGGTCACAATCCACCTTGTGCTCTACACCAATGACTGTCAGAATATGTTTGAGCAAAGGCAATTCTGGCAGACCCTCAACACCCTCTTCATGCAGAGTTAAGACTCTTTCCATCAGGGAGGAAGTACAACCTTTCTAGAAGGGTCAAATCAAACAGTTATTTCAGATAATTTGTTCCTTCAGCTGTGGGGTTTTTAAACAAACTGTGAACCAAGCTGCTATTGTGCACATTATTGTGGACCCTATATTCATCACGATGATTGTATGTTATGTTATATGTTTTTATTATTATTGTTTGTTTTTATTTAATTTATGAAGGCTGTGTGACTATTGTTTGCAAACCAAATTGCCCCTTGGGGACATTAAAGAATATCTATCTATCTATATAAGCATGCACTTTTAATGCATGTTCTGTATGTGTGTGTGTGTGTGTGTGTGTGTGCGCGTGTGTGTGTGTGTGTGTGTGTGTGTGTGTGTGCACATTTAAAACAAGGGGTGTAATAATAATGTAACCACCTCCAGTATGTCAGTGTTGGTCCTGCTCTCGTGAGGCTCACTGTACTCTGTGTATTTGAGAAGAACCTTGTCCATGTCTGTGCTGGCATACTGGAAGAGCCGGTTGGTGCTGTTGAAGATGATGAGGGCAATCTCACAGTCACACAGCACACTAAGCTCATAGGCCTTCTTCATCAGGCCAAACTTACGCTTGGTGAACGTCACCTACAACAGATGGAACGGTAGTTACTGTAAGCCTACAGTTAGTTTACTGTACTCTTTCTGTATGTCATACTGTAGAAATACATTTCCACCAAATACAAATTATTGACAGTATTCTGTGAGAAAATCATTGTGAAGTTGACCAAAACTAGCTCAAGTACTTGCAACTGTGGTTACTTTTTGTATCTAAGAATATAAAATGATATGTGGTTATAATCTATTATAACATTATCTTGACCAAATGCAATCATTGAAATTACATGTATTACACATTCACATAATTGAAAACACTTCAAGTGAATCACACTTGACACTATTCAAAAATGTTCTATACATTGTTTGTGTTAATTTGTACTTGTACTTGTACTTAACATCAGAGGTTTGATTCATATTGTAAATATTACATTTGGTCATACCTGTCTATTGCGCTGGTCCAGAATACGAGAAATTTGTATCTTCTTTCGTCCCATTCTTCACACAGTCAGTCTCTTTGAAACCTGTGAAAATATAACTTAATTGTCAAACATTCTGAATATACATACATATATGTATATATGTCCATTCAGACTACTGCGGGGAACATCAAATAATGTTATAATGCAAATCTTTACTATATTACTTATAAATACTAATGTTATCCTGTCATTTTGGACAAAATAATATAATTTGTATGACTTGCTGAAACAGATAACAGCAGTAATGTTCAACATCTCTCAGCCCTGACAGTGTTCTTAAGGCAGGCTTTATCATGTAATATATCTATTAACCTTAATATTATTCTGGTGGAAAAATGTCATCTGTTTGGTTTAAGTGACTTAAGCCCCACCCCTGCTCCTCGGTAATGGCACGCAATTTATTTTTACCGCCATGAAGCGATGCAGTCTAAAGTTAGAATGGCCCCTGCCTGTCCAGAAGTTCACACTGCCTGACACCCCCACATTCTGGGTTACCCCAAGGCCAGCCATGCTTTTCTGCCTGCACTATGTGGCCTCAAGAGAACGAGTTAAAAATACATATAGCTCCTTTTAAAGGTAGCGCAGGCCACGGTGAGAAAAAAAAACAACATATTGCAACGGAAGGAAAATTGTGTGTTTTTGAGAGATGCCAGGGAACGGTTTGCCTACGTTACCCCCACCCCCTCGTCTCTCATGTTCAGCCCGTTGAGAAAACATTGCGAGCTCGAGGGACAGAGGTCTTCAGAGACGGCGATGAACTGGAGTTTACCCTGAGAATGCAGCTATAGTACTCTATTGATGACCACTGTCTCTCAGCCCCATTGTGTGTCTTATGCATCAACACTATAGACACAATGGAGTTGACACAACTGAAAGGCATATATTGTAAACCCTCACTGCCTCATTAATGAATCAGCCACAAGCATACAAGGAAATTACTACATTTGCCATTTGACCGAGCCATCAATTTTAGTGTGGCTCACTATAGCTTTACCACAGTAAAAAGGTGTTGAGCTATGTCAATCAGGCAATTATATCCCCAAATTACATCTATTTACATGTACCCATACAAGCAAAATTGCTATTAACAAATAACACAATGATGACAACGTAACCCTATAAATAAAAGTAAATGTAAGCTCTTTCGCAGCGTAAATTTAGCCATATTTGTAATTTTTCACAGATACTCTGATCTGAAGAATAGTTGCATTGCAAAAGCAAAGCTTCTAACCTATCTAAACCGTGATAGTGCAATTTGTTTCACTATGTCAGACTACTAGTCTATATTGACGACTGAATGCAAAAATCTAGTCCATATTTTTCAGTGTTTATTTCTGTGAAATAATATTGTGAATTTTGAGACAAACACACATTCTAATCTTCACCTTCGCTAAGAGACACATCCGTGTTGTCTGACAATATGTCTGTCAGATGTAACTTGACTGATCCAAACCTCAGAGGAAGCATCTCTGGTTTTCCCCCTCATATTAGACATGTATGACCGTAGCTATATTTAGTCGCCTGTTCTCCTGATGGCGACTGAACGGATATGGTGCCTGTGTTCCCACGACCCTCAAAGTGCCCGCTACACCCTAGCCTACACTTGGCACACAGGCATTGAGGCATCGAGGGCATATCTGGAGGAATCCACCTCACTATAAAGTACTGTAAAATCTGGGTACACTACAGTAGACAGGACCCCACTTACTATAATAGCCTTCACAGGTCTGTGGGGCCTCCTTCCATTAATCTATCTGTCATACTGTACATGGGTCGCACTGTCACCATGGTAATATCTTGCGACACAGTGGTTAGAGATTAGATCTCAAAAAAGACAACAGATTTAGATGAAAAGCTGGGTTTGCTGGTGAATTTGTGACCATGATAACTTGTGCTGAATAGAATTATAACATCTTGGTTAACACATTAAAGGTAATTGACACTTTAATTTTCTTAAAACAAAGAAAGACAGAGAAGGAATACGTATAAGATACTGTATTTCTCTCAAAGTTTTACAAACAGTCATAACTACAGTAAGGCTATAAGACAACTGTCAAGCAGCCATCACCCCAGGCTAGCCTGGCAGAATTAGACCACTCAAACGTCTTGAATACAAAGGAGGTTTGTTTCATATAGGCTACAGTGCAGTGTGAACTCATTCAGGAAAATACTGTCCCAGATGATGCACGAGGGATATAAAGTACAGCCAGCATAATTATGGCTCATTTTATATTAAAAACTCAGATCATTTGTAAACAAACAAATGAGAACAGTTTACTTATCATTGTGTCCTTTATTATATAATATTGTGTATTGATATGAATGTGGGCCAGAACTGCCGTTCATCTGACAATATTACATTCATTGCACCTGCAAATGGTCACCCCTGGGTTTGGGGCTTCTATGGGGAGAGACAGTAACAGTTTCCTCAGACACCTTCCCATAGACTCTAGAAGAACTATACACAAACATAGCAGGCATGTAACACAGTGAAGCCCTGCCCTCTTACATAGCCGACTCCCCAAGGAGAAGGAATCTTTCGACTACTCACCAGGGGTTTGAGTGGGACAACACTGGGTATATGCAGACAACAAACAGTACTGGTATCACAACAGTATTGCCACATGGAAAATAGAAACTCTGAGTTCTGCATCACGGTGGATATTTTACATCATTTAAAAACTTGTAGCAAAGTCCGCTGATTATTTATTTATGAAAACGTGTGAATGTGAAAAAAGTTATGCTTCAGCATGTTTTTAAAAAATGTGTTTTCATAACAAAATGCACAATAAAAGCAGCTCATCCTCATTCACATAACATACATCTTATTTTCATAATTTTAATAATGCTGATGTTATGAGGAATTAAGTTTCAAAAGACGCAAGCCATTCAATTCATTAAGATTAATTATGTTTTGTATTATTGCTGCTAAAAACAAATCAATAACACAATCATGCCAGAATGTGTTTAGCTTGAACAGGCTGTAAATTAATTTAATTTGTGTACTGGGGACACGAGGGTTATGGATGGTTTTCATTATTAGCTGTCATAACATCGAGGCTGACAGTTACGATGTGAAACCTGACTCACAACTATATCCTAAAGCAGAAGACCGGAATCTCATTTGCATGAACACAGATAAGAAAATCTTGACGCACACACAGAATAACCAAATTTATATGACTTTCAATTGAAAATTCTCCTCATGAAAACCTTTTATATAATTACATTGAACAATATTTAATATGATATCAGTATCCTTATTGTCTGAGCCCATGCCAGGCAACGGTAAATATATCCAGTAATCTCTGAAATACCTAAATGAAAGAAACATAATTATTTCTGTAAATATTTGTATGTGTTAAAAAGAAATAACAATGAATAAATGAACAATAAATATGGAGTTATTGTGGTAACCGTGTGTGTGTGTGTGTGTGTGCTCTCACGTGCATGTGCACGTGCCAGGGTCAGACGGTTCATGTGCTTACTGGTTGGTGAGGAAATATTTGTCTAATTTTAACAGGAGATAATTGAATTGCCTTGATATTTGTGACAGAACAGAAAAGTAGTGCTGAATGATCTGAAAAAAACTTAGGCAGGCATAAAGGCAGGCATATTCTATACTTGAGATATACGTATGATAATATATACTTCAAAAATACCTCACAAAACTTCATTTATACTAACCAACCATTGCGCAACTTGATTTTGAGATCACAATTACTATTAGACAAGTACTATACTGTCTTTTGCATGCCACATATGCTGTGTTCCTCTCATGGGATCTGTCTGTGTATGGCTGTATGTCTGTCTGTCTGTCTCTCTCTGTCAAAAGTTTGTAGTCTCATATTTTGTTTATTTATTTTGTGTATATATATATATATACACACACATACTGTCTGTGATTATAGTCTGTTCATTATTGTCATGCGAATTGCACTATTTATATCAATTGCTGCTGTTATCACCTACATTTTCCCTCAGCGATCAATAGTCTTGTCAAAAGGGTATCATAGGCTAGGCTACAGTAATTTAGCAAAATGTTTTCAACTTCAGAAATATTTAGATAAATAGTAAACGTTTGGAAGGAATTAACAACAACACATATTTCGTAATCAGACAAAACATTTGCCTTTAAGTGTAGACCCCATGCAAATATTATTTTCCAACGATACAGAAAGTATTCAGCACCACAAATGGCAAAGATGCATATGATCAAATATAGCTGTAGATAATTAATACTTTTCTGACGTCATTCATTTGGCTGGTTAAGAATAGACAGTCTGTCCCTAAGTTGCCAAGCATCCCTGTCTAAATTAACTTGATATACTACTTTTAGTAGCCACACAAGTTCACTACAATAACGATGGAAAGTTAATACGAAGTTATTTTGTCCCGACATTCATAACATACTGTAACATGTTAAAGGACAGATTTGACGTCTTTTGGTTCTGATGTGACTCCAGCAGAACTTTTTTGTTCAAGTACGACCTCTGTATTTCCAATAAAGGCTAAAAACCAACGTAAGGAAAAACATTTATAGCTAAACAGACTTGCCTTGGTTGTGAAGAGAGATGTTCACCTGAAGGTAGCTCGAGAAGCTCTCCTCTGCAACCGCGCACACTTTAACAGCAGCAACAGCTGGCTGCAGTTTACCATAAACCACCTCCTCGGCGATGCCATTGGTTTATAAGGACAACACACATGCGCCTCTGATCCGGTAATTATTTAATGTAGGTTATAGTCTATCACCGAGACTTATGAAAAATGTGAATCAAGGATGCGATGCGCGCAATTGTCTCGTTTATCTTATTGTTTGGCTACATTTGCATTACACAAATGCGCGGTGCAAACCTAAAAATACATTTTGACGCGCAAGTTCAATTTAAATTAATGATCATCTATAAAGGACCTCATGCAGAGTTCTCCAGCTGCAACACTTTTTTCCCATTTTACATTAATTGTTGAAATCAGATATGAGCATATGTCAAAATAGTCCTAATTTTATATGACAATTATCTTATTAATTTGTATTTGCTATTATTTTTAGTGAACAAATTGACATAAGACTATATTTGTAGTTTAATTATATTGGATATTTTTTAAAATATTGGGTAACACTTTAAATTAGCACCTGGTACTTACTGTGTAAGTACTGTGTAAGTATGGTATAACAATACATTTATTAAGCTAAGTATATGGTATGATTCAAGAAATTACTGATAAAATACTGAGTAGTTTACCAATATTATACAAATAATATACCTATAATTACAATTAAACATTATACATGTAATTATAGGTTACTTATAGGTATGCTACAGTACTACGTGTGTATTTCCTGGTCATTTACAAACAGGAACATCCCTTAAGATTGTTAATTGTTATTGTAATTATAGGTTACATACGGGTATGATATTGTACTAAGTAGGTATTTCTGAGTATTTTACAGTCAGAAACAGAACATTTTTTTATTGATATTTATTTTGTTTCTACATACACAAAACATACAGTAGTTACACCTTATATCTACATATATTTACAAACACCTAAAATACACACGTTCTTCAATATTTCTGTATACACATACACAGTATGTACATATGCATATATATAAACAAACATACACAAGAAAGATTCTCATTCATTGTACTTCTTAACATAATTCTAGTTTACTTATACATTTTAAGTATGTTGTAGATGTTTTTCATCTGCTCATATATAGTATGTAATTTGCAGCACATCTCTCATCATCATCGTCATCTCTCCGATTCCTGCTTCCTTGGGTCATCAGTCTGACCTTGTGTTCTCTTCTTCACACAATGGGTCCTGCATATAGCGCCATGGTTATTAGTTTTAGGTACTGTTAAGATAATGATGCACCCTGCAAGATTTTAATCTTCAGTGGGAATCATCACAAGAATGTTAAGAAATTAACATTCTATAACATGGACATATTATTTCCCTGCAAGGTCCTGGAACTTCCTAGTGTGTACACTGGAAGTACTAGTTAGTTCCTGAATTTCCTGTACTTTTCTTGTAAGTACAGTCTGTACGGGCGGTAATTTAAAGTGAAGCTTAGAACCTTTACCTTCCTGTAACAAAGTGATAAGTAAGGTGTAAGTATACCTTAGTACCTGTAATTTCCTGTAAGTACACTGTAATATAAAACTTTAATATATACTATTAAATTTACAAGTACAATTAATAAGAAATCCTAATGGATGTTCCTGTTTGTAAATTACCAGGAAATACCCACTTAGTACTGTAGCATACCTGTAACTAACCTAAACTTACATAAAAAATACAATTATTTTGAAAATGTAATTCTAGGTATATTAGTTCTGTAAAATTGGTAATATTTCATAGTAATTTATAGAATCATACATACACCATAATTACCAAGTACTTACCCAATAAGTACCGGGTGCTAATTTAAAGTGTTAGCAAATGAACGTAGTAATATTGGTTGTATGACAAATATTGTCATACTGCCTGACAAGGGGGAGATCATGTCTTGTCCACTATTGCCTAGCTGTTATTAATAAATTGTTTATAGCCTCGATAAAATAAGAAGGCATGGGTGGAGTGAAATATTGTAGATATATACTAATAAACAAAGCTTAGCACTTGGACTGTGAGTTGTCTACATGTTCTCTAAAGATAGTAACTTTGATGGCAGTCTATTTGTGCACACAATGCCTTTGATTTAGCCCATTGTTCTATCCGAGTGTCTAATGAAGAAGTCAAAATAAGAACATGAAGTGAACATTTTTATTTAATACTGAATTTGATGCTTGTATACTTTACAGCATATGGTGTTTTGCTCAGCAAGCGAAACTCTTGCAACGAGATCTACGCCTGTTGAATGTAACATTGACAATGACAGCAGATACAGCAATGGTGAAATGATATGCAGCGGTTATGTGCAAAAGCTCATGTAGGCCTATACTGTTAAGTCTAAAATATTGTGTATATTTAGTTTTCAATAAACAAATCCCCTATTTACTATTTTGGGATGTGAGTCAAAGCATTCAACTCCAATATAATTGGCAAAGCACTCACCATGAAGAAAGTGGACACATTAACACTACACATGTACACATGTGCACACACACACAAACACACCATCAAGACTGAAACAGAAAGCCCCAAGGTGCTTGATGCAATAGTTAGCAACATCCCTGTAGACAACCAAAGTGTTCTCCTTAAGGCAATGTGAGTTTGTGTGTGTGTGTGTGTGTGTGTGTGTGTGTGTGTGTATGTATGTCACCTGACCAATCTGACAGGGCACTTAGCTTAGTAGACTAATTACCTGTGACAAAAGTGAGTTATGCTATCCTTTCAACAGATCTATTAGCTAGACTATTGTACAAGACCACCTTTGCTGTATACGGGACAAGTCCAAGACCAGGCATTGTGAATGAGTCGAGACCACATCCAAAAGGTTAAAGTCCAAGTCAAGCTTGAGGCCACTGAGGTTTGAGTCAAAATGAGAAAGACTGTAAAGACATAAAATAGAATCATCTTCAAGACCACATATATACTTACATATTTATAATTGGTGTGTGATGCGATCATGGGCGTACATTTTGTTTAGACATTGGGGGAGACGAGGGGATATATTAAGCAGGGGGGGACTGAAATCTTGAAACACTTATGTTTCTGCATTCTGCTGAATTCTCATACAAAACTGTATGCCACTTTCTGCATCAATTTATGGTGGAAATGCATTTACTTAACATACATAAAATATAAGAACTTGAATTACTCATATGCTTATGTTCAAAACGTTGGGGATGCATCCCCTGCATTTCCCCTGAAATATACGCCTATTCTAGATATACAGTATATCTTCAAGATCAAAAAGCATGTGCAGTTTAACAACTTGACCAACAACTCGAGACCAACGGCTAAGACCGAGACAAGTCCACGTGCAAATATGAACTATAGTCCAAGACATCCAAGACATCTTTAGATTAAACTCGAATACTACATCCCCTATTATATATATATATATATATTTTATTATAACTTGTGAAGCAATAATTTGAGTCATAAAAATGTGCTCTGCCTCTAATGATGATAGCTCATACTCTTGGATAGTTTTTATATTTAGCCCATTTGTTTCTTTTTTTTTTTCCCTGAAACCTCTCACTTCTGCTTTCTACAAGATCAGCTATGGCCCTTTACAAGCTGTGGTAAGGCTTTCACTATCAAAAAATAGCCTTTATGGTCATTGTACATGTGTGAGAAATGTACGCATTGTGTACATTTATAGCTACATTCTTATCTACTTCTCATCAAGACGTTATACCTAACTCCCCCTCAACAAAATCTTTAACACTGGAGCAAGATCTCTGCTAGACAACAAGCCTGGTTAGCATGCTGCATATAAATATAAGAAAAACCAACAGAAACAAATTCTTTGTTTCTATTTAAATATACATTTATGACATATACCTTAATGTGTCAAGCAAACACTGTTCCATTAATAGACCTATAATCAAGGGAATTAAAATGCAAGCAAGTTTCCAAAGTGAATAGTGATGATTACAGGCTAGGCCAGAGACTGGGATTAGCAAAAGTCATAGGCCTTTAAGACTTTAAATCCATACAAATTGAACACTTTTATCTTAGTTTTCCTAAAATGTTTTAAATGTTGCTTATTAAAATATATTATATATAATAATTCAAATTAGATTATTTTAACTGTTTGCTTAATAAAACTGCTTTATTTATATCTCTACAGCGTTTATTACAGTTATAAAACACTAGTGGTTCAATTAGTTGAGCAGCTAATTGCCAAGAAGTCATATGGTACTGTATGTAGCCTAAATACTTAAAGGTCAAATTCCTATATGTCATATACTGTATGTCAACTAGATATTGACTTTCTTTTATTTAGCTCATGTAAAATATTACATACACTATGTACATGTACATGTTATGTACATGTTATTAAAGCATTATAATTGTCAAAGGGATGTAATATCATTCAAAACAAAACTTAATTGAAATTAGTTATTTTGTCAAATGTGCTAACAGTGCAGTCATTTTGAAAATGAGGACAGGCGCACAAAGATTAACTTAACATCACAACACTGCATCGGGATACTGTACATGTCACTTAGGGCCTGAAAATCTATTTAAAGTGAGGGATAACGCTGTGCACTTAGTAAGTATAAGGATAGACCAAACCACTTAAAGGGGTTGTGTCCTAACGAGATTTTATTAATGCAATAGGCTATATGGTATATGCCATGGACTGCATTTATATAGCGCTTTTCTAACCTTCCGGCCACTAAAGTGGGGGTTAGGCATCAGGGTACAGTGCTCACTCCCTTTTTTTCTCCCTACACACATCAGACGTCAGACACAACATAAGCAGCTGGTACCTGCAGAAGTTCTCAGATGATACTGCAATTATTTGATGTGTGTCAGAAGGATGAGGAATATCGTAACGTCATTGCTGACTTTGTCCACTGGGTTGAGTTAAACTACCTTCACAGCAATGCCAGTAAGACAAAGGATAAAGTGGCGGACTTCAGGAAAGCAACCCAGACTACATTGGTGAACATCCAAGGTTTGGAAATTGGGAAAGTGGAGACCAACAAATACCTGGGTGTTCATCTCAACAATAAACTAAACTGGTCCAACAATGCAGATGTCCTGTACAATGGTGTCGTCTGCAGTCGTCTATGTAGTGGTATGTTGGGGATCTGGTAGCACAGAGAAGGACAAAAAAAATAATTTATACACTGGTTGACCATCCTAGAAAAGAGCTGAAATAAAAATGTGTTTCATCCAGTGGTCACATTGATAATTAGGCGGGAGGGTATTTAATTTACAGCATATGGCTTTTGAGTGCTATTGAGAATTGTATGACTGTCCCACTGTGACCGAGTCATAGTCAGATAGTTTGGGTTGGAATGGGTTCTGGTTTTGATAGAATCGTTTCATTTAGAAACATTAATGTTTTGAGTAAATTATAACAATTTGAA
The DNA here is from genome assembly GCA_026546735.1 of Forbesichthys agassizii. Lineage (NCBI taxonomy): Eukaryota > Metazoa > Chordata > Actinopteri > Percopsiformes > Amblyopsidae > Forbesichthys > Forbesichthys agassizii. The sequence goes on along the minus strand of JAODLL010082396.1, from coordinate 2,394 downwards.
AGTAAAATACATTGTAGCCTGTATAGACAATTTGCTGCAATTACAGGCTTGGTTAGCACCTGATCATCAGGTACTTAATACCTAAAATTTAAGATTTTGTTTTGACAAATTAAAGTTTACATTTTCTGTGAAAACATGAATTAAATGAGTTGTTAGCCTAAATAAATGTTGACATGGATTGACCTTTATTTACCCCCCTACTCTTCATTTAAATAATAGGTCTACTAGGCTACTATCCGTAAAACTTTAATTTGTCACGCCTATGCTCCATTTGCAGCAGATTTGAATGCTTCCTGAAGCACCTCCCAAAAGTAGGATTTGCACATCGCGCCTACATGTTCAAACAATCAAACAGACAGGGTGCAACCTATATGGCCCATCTCTACCTTGCAATGCATATGCTACTATAACGGGTTTTATGTGTTTACTGTCAAAAATAGAAAACAAACATTAATGTGTAGTCTACAAAGTCTAATGTTATAAACAATTACTGAACATGTGGTTTATACGTCACTGCTTTTACACAAAACTTGGCTAGCCTAAATGCATATGTAGGCCTATAAATGTATCTTATTATTCAAAACATTTTGTGTGAAAATCATGAGAATATCTCGTGGTCCTATTATAGGTCCTATCACGCATTTCAATATAAATTGCTCCAATGTAACGAATATGAAACCTATCTATATGTAACTATGTTACAGATAGGCCATGTTATCAGGCCTATGGATTCCCACTGTGAGCCCTATTGACACAGTGATCACTAGAGCGCCGGCTCTGACCGCCTATCGCATTGTTTCGGAGTCCAAGTGAAAAGTCTATTGTTGCGAAGTTTTTAATCTGGGGATTTAAAACACATCACATGCTCGGTCTGGGCTGCGGTAACAGGCAACAAACGCAAGATTGGACGGAAAGAAACACAAATTGGACAACTAAACATTTGGCAGTTTTTGGGATGCCGATTTGTTTACAGGAGAAATAGCCTACGTGTTTTCCTTTAACAAAATATTTACACATCGGAATAGGTGTTTTACGATTTGGGACCTTAAATATGACGCACACATACAGCCAGCGTTCCTTGATGGTTTTATCCTTACTGGGGATTTTATCTGCCATCATGTCGATTTTATCGGTCATTCTGATTTTTCAACTACAGTCACAACAAACGGCGAGGAAGGATTCTCCCAATTCTTCCATCGTACCAACACACATTTGGGCAGTAATGTTACCAGTCTCCACTGTTCTTTCTGCACTTTCACTCACACTTAATTTGAGCTCTGTAGGTGTGTGTCTCCTCCAGAGTTATTTTTCAACAGAAATATGCAGAGGAGAACAAGACACGGAAAGGTAGGCTATAAATAGCCTACAACTTCAGCACTGGCGATTTAACTATAGGCTATGTTGGGCAATTCAATTTCGTAAAACGTAGGTATAGCCCACTGAATAAGTAAATAGCCAAGTATAGATACAATTAGTTTAATCTAACAATATGCAACTATGCCCGTCAACCCCCCTTCCCCAACTCAACAGGAATTCCTTCTAAACAATGGCGATCGCTGACCCGTTCCCACGTTCATTTAAATTACAAATGCACCAGTGTTGATCTTAAAAACAATTATGAGTCTCCCGTAAATTAGACTATTAATTTTTAATCTCAGAGTAAATTTTCCTAGTTAAAGGTTTATTATAAAAAAAATTGTGAAAAGAAAACAAGAATCAAAATTATATTATACAACAGGAACAGATGTTAAACCTACAAAATATGAATAGCTTTTTCAAATATGGATTTTTGCTGATGCAGTACTTAAAAACTTAAAACATTAATCAAATCTAGATTAAAACCATATACTGTAATTTATTTCCAGAGCTGACTGGTTCCTATTGGACAGCAGAGCTGTGCGAACTGTTGCTATTGGATTATTTTGCCTTGGGGTTTCTGTATACATGGCAGGTAAGATTCGAAAAACAAAAAAATGTCACCTTTTACATATTAGACTTAGAACACTTAATGCATAACATATATTTTTATTTATTTAAACTTCATGTGTCTTCCGGTAGATGATACACAGGTAAAGAAATGCATGCATCCAGGACTGAAATGTACCAGCAGGTGTGCGATATTGCACCACATTATGCTCTTTGCAAGTTAAGCCCTTCTATGTCAAAAGCAGATTACTCTGTTAACTATCATTGAAAGCAGACCAACATAGGCTTACTTAATGTGTTTCTGGTAAAACAGTGCAGTAACAGTTGCACTGTTTTACCGGTAAACAGTAACACAGCACTGTGGACCTTCAACAGCATTGAAAATGGAAAAGGTTTCTCAGTGGTGTGCCCAGTGTGTGCCCAGTGTGTCAGTGAACAATGACTCCTTTCAGCCACATCCATTACTTG
>JAODLL010082395.1:0-15444 GCA_026546735.1 Forbesichthys agassizii | reverse complement strand
TAATTAATATATATATATATATATATATATATATATATATTCTTTTTTTTTTTTAAATATTTTTATTTATTTATTTTTATTTATATATGTTTATTTATTTTTATTTATGTGTATATATATTTTTTTTTTTATTGTTGAACTGTAACTTACTATTGTGTTAAATTAAATAGAAAACTATAGGCAAAATTATTATATATATTGAGAGTAAATAATAATTAATCATTATTAAATATAAATTATTGTAATTTATGTATTACTTGCTGAGGGCTTACTTTTCTCTCTCTCTCTCACTCTCTCTCTCTCACACACACACACACAAACACACACACACACAAGTATGCTTACTGTACTGAAAGTGCTGCAATAATGCTGTTAGAGACATAATTCATAAGTTATTTACCGCCTGTCTCATAACACAAGACTCAGAATTTACAACGAAACATTATTCTTACAAGGCTTATGACATCAAGCATTAGCTCATGTCATGCATTAATATACTCAATAAAATGTCACTTTACCTAATAAGGGGTGGTATGATGACAGAAGATTCGATATTTAGTGATAGCTTGTCAGCTGATGTCAGAATGCCTGTTCATAAAACACATTAACTTATAGGTCACAAAAGTAAACATCAGCAAGACCATACTATCACATGTAGTTGTACATCCTGTGCTCTATAGCTGAACTTACTTTCTTAACTTACCATCAGTCATTTTGAGCAAAACTGTGGTAATTTAACAAGCTCTATTCCTGAATGTCTTCATATGTAAGAACTACATTGTAGACTGAAACATGACAGCAAAATCTCATCCATTCAAATCAAAAGTTATTTATTTTGGACAGAGAACGAGCGTAGGAAGAGCACAGACAGCTGATGGCATGAAAAGGAAGACACACTGTCCGTCACATTAAACGAACATCCGTGAGATAATGATGTGGGGCAAAATAAGATAAACAAAGTGAAAGGAGCCCTGGGCTTCCCTGCATGGATCGCCACTCAGATTTAGGAAATCCGGCTGTCCCGGGGTGTGTCCAATCACACATGAAGCACCCCGGACTTTCTTTACTTTTATTCTTTATAAGACACGCTTCTCACATGACCAGATAGCGTTGCAGTCTCTGCCAGACAGCTGGGCTATCCACACCATGGCAAACAGGTGGAAGCGGGGGGGGGCATCGTGCTGGAAGTAGCTGAGAACTAGTAGCGCTTTGGGGGTATCCATAATTCGGGAGGTCTCGTTGGCTGGAGGAAGGCCAGTGGTGTCCATACCTCTGGCTCTCCTCTAGGCTGACTGTGAGGGCCCATGGCCCTTTGGGGTATACACTTGGAGGGGAGGAAGGCCATCTATGATTATGTTTACCTCCATGTGGTTTAGTAATCTATGTGGAACATTTAGACGAGGAAACCTCCAAGGAGCCATTAGCAACCAAATATTAGATTTGGGCAAAAGCAATTAATGAGTGTCTGTTGTGTCTACACAGCTGTATATTTTCTCAGCCAGGCTATCATATTCCTCTACTGCATCAGCTCCTCCATAAGGGAACGTTATCCCCATATGGGCATTGTTATGAAAGATACTTTTTACACGGTCCCTACGGGCACAAACACCATTAAGAAATATGGATGTTATGTCAGCTCCAACTAGAATCAAATGAACAGCTGTTGTTTTGTATAAGATTCTTAATGAAATGACAAGATTATAACCTTTCAACGCTTGGTTTAGTATGAAGGATAACGATATTCTCCTCCAGGAAACGTAGGACTGAAGGATGAATGTGATGCTGTGGGGGTGACCTGTCTCGCAGCTGGCAGTTTCTTATGGTCTCAGGGAAGAACATCAGTCCATCACCTCTAGCAGGCAGCGAGGCTCGCTCTCCTCATTGATCCCACACAGAACAAATGGTAGCGTCAGGCGACAGGACAAAATGGTACCTCCTGCCCCATCAATTAACCCCTATCACAGTGACACCACACTGAAGATGGAATGTGCTGCTGATGCCCCACTGATAGAGAGAGAGGGAGGGGGGGGAAGGGGGGGGGGGGGGTGAAAGTGTGGGTGTCGATAAGGAGAGAAAAATATAGATATGAGGAGTAAATAAGGTGGAGAGGAATATGATTATGGTGAATATAGTAAAAAAACGGTTGATTTAAATCATTGCCATAACGTCATATTATGGCAATGACTGTATTTCACTAGTCAACCATTTGGGTCAAATGAGCTTTGTTTTATTCTACAGTTCAGTGGCAATGTTTCACTAATCAGTTCAAGTAACTTCCATTACAGCGAGAACCAACACACAGTAATAAAGAAATGCATGTGAAACACTTTCCTAACAGCATTTCTTAGCCATTTAGCCAAGTCAGAAGCTTTTAGAAGTGTAAACGTCTAGCAGGAACAGCAGTAGTAATAGCAGCAGTAGCGTTGGGCTGGAGAGAAGACGATAAGCCTTCATTAAAGCCTAACCACAGAGTGGGGACGGGAGGCCAATATTCCTCTCTCTGGGCTGTTGGAGCTGGCGGTATCGGCCTCCCCTTTGTAATTAGAACAGACCACCTCCTCCCACCCTAATTAACAGCAATAGGATGTCTGCTGTAATTCAGCCTCCGGCTTTGTCATGCTGATACGATGGTGGGCCAGGGAGACCCTGGGTGGGCCTCAGCTACTGTGGTAGTTCAGAAGAGCATGAATGAACGTTGGAGGAATTTCACACTCGGACATAGTTTTAAAATTATATTAAAATACAATATACAAAAAAAAAATTGTGATTTAAAACCAGGGTCAGTCATTCTCGAGAACACTTGCTAACTTTGAGCTCAGATAAAAACAATATCCCTCCACAGCGCCGCCTCACATATTGAAACAGATTGTGAAGCAAAGCGCAGTACTCTGGTAGTACTACAGTTTGTTGTTGTCAGCATTCTTTGCCACTTTGTTTATGTTCCTATTTACAGAGCCAGGGCTGTGTAGAAGTGCGCACAGAGAAAGGTAAGCTAGCGTAATGCAAGGAGATATTTGGTGAGTGCATAAGCTTACAAACAGCTTGCAATAGCTGACTATACCTTTCATGCTTATCTCCATACATACTGTTTGCCCATCAATGTTCAATGTATATCTAATTATTTAATATTTCTAACATAACACAAAACCTGGAGATATTTTATATATCCAGGTTTGTGTTGTATTTTTTGTTTTTTAATATACTGTGATGTTTCAATGTGCATTTTTAATAGCCATGGCCAAAGTCCTGGTCGTCAACGTTTGAAGGAGGTCAGAGGTCAACTGAGGTCATGACCCTCAGACTGCCCTCATTAGCCCACTGCGAGGCTGCAGGGGCCAAAATAATTACCAGCTGTGCAGAGGAGCAAACAGCCCCGGGACATGAGGAACCGTAGGTGAGGAGGGAAGGTTACAATGGAGTATACTGTAGTGAAGAAGGATCTAGAAGAGAGTAGGTCACAATAGAGTCATCTTAAGGCCACGATCACAACGAGACGCGTCGCTAAAAAACGCGTTGCTACGGCGCCACTGGAATTCGCTATTTTATTGCAGCGTGCTTTGCGTTTTTTTCGATGCGCGTAAAAGTTTAAATGTGCTCAACTTTTCAGCGGGAAGACAGGCAGCCGTTCTCTTTGGCGCAGGGAGCGATTCTCGGTTTATGAACGCGCCTTTGAAGCGGCCGCGCCTTTAATGAAGCGTCTCGGTGTGATCGGGCCTTAGGTCTCAATCCATTAGCACTACATCACATACAGTAAGCAAGTCTGTGCTGAACGTTTGATATATACCCTCGCAACCTCGATGACGTTCCGGAAGTAAGGAAGTCGGTTTTGATTGGCTGTTTGCTTTGTCACTCATTGTATCTGTAATTATGGTATGACGCTAGTGCACTACTTTATTTACTAATTCTAGTTGTTACATTTATTTTAAGCAACAGTAGCCTACGTATCTAACAAATACAATTGAAAACAGTCAAAGTCATACTGTGAAGTTTAACGTCTGACTTTGAGTCACTGAGTTACGTAAATGGTCGTTGTGCATGTCCATCAAAATAGCTCTCCTGTCAAGTAGGCGGATCTTGGCGCAGTTATCCACCGCTGTGCCCCAGACTTAAGGAAAGGCTGGCTCTGCAAGACAACAATAGAATATACTGTATTGAAGAAGCACCTATAGGTGAGGAGGACGGACAGTTACAAGTTACAATGGAGTGAAAGGTCGTGACAAGCCACAAGGCGTAGCCAAGACGTTCACACCAACAACAGGTGAGCTGACTGGTTGTTCATTGAGGTTAATAGCATGAGAGAACCCATCCACACAGGAGGGCTAACTGTTTAGTTCCAGTTGAGTGGTGTGTTTGTGTGTGTGTTTTCCTCAGGAGTTGTGTGCTGACATGTCCAGACACGGAGACGGCTGCTATCAAAGCCTCTCCCCGCAAGGAAGGATTAAGGTCCAATGAGGACCCTGGGCACAAGCATCTTTAGAGCCCCCAGCCCTATATTATGGTATATAAAAAATAATATAATTTTCCAAAAAGAGTACACTGCCTTAACCATACCTGCCAACTCACTATTTTTAAACGATATGTGTCTTGCAACCTGGCAACCAAACACAGAGGCAGATGAGCATGGACAAACGATCATATGTCTGACGTGTGTCATTGCCCCAACATGATAATGGCACAGCTGGTTCTGAAACCCATTATTGTGATGGGTTTGTGCTGCGCTGCATGTTTTTAACCTGTTTCTTAACGTGTTTAAGGCTGAACATTTGTGATTTTATTTTAGTGTCTAAAAAAGGTAAAACTTGTTACAATGCTGTGCGCATTCCTCTGCCCACTCCAACACTCTAATCTCTCTTACAATTTTTTCATTTTGTGATGTGGGCATTTATGTAGACTATTTTACTATTACAGTAGCTATGCACTTAAGACTAATTAAAAGTAATTTAACTTTCACATAATTGTATTTAGGGTTATATGGGCTGGGGTTTTGAGGGTAGGCCATTAAAATGTGTTTTATAGCTAAAGTTAATATCAAGTAAAATATTATTTGCATTAAGCAATTTAACAAAGTCTTTGTTTTATCCAAACCAAAGCAACTTATAAGTGATGTAGATAACAAACCTACAAAATAGCACCATACATCTTTATCAGGTAGTACACCTGTTAATAATGCAACTAGCTCACCATGTGAATCATGTTGCTGCCTGCCACTCAATATATAGTGTATAGTAAATATTGTATAAATAGTAGAGAACTTGAGTTTTTGTTGCTAAGCTGTGATTGCTGGTGCCACACACAGAAACAGCCCTATTTACACACTGTAGTCTCTGGCGCAGGTCTGGGCAACGTCAGGCCCGGGGACCGGATGCAGCCCTTTGAGACATTCTACCCTTCCCGCCCGGTACATAAAACGTTTATTGTCACATACAACAGCTGTGCTCCGCGAGGGAGCAGCGGGCAGCTGCAGCGGGGACCAACTCCAGATAAGAATCAGTGTCACTGGTCAGATGGCACTGGCTGGAGAGTGAACCTAAGATGTGTTGATAGTGGGGGAAACCAGAGCACCCAGAGGAAACCCACACAGACACAGGGAGAACATGCAAACTCCACACAGAAATCCCGGGATGACCAAGGTTCGATTGCGTGACCTTCATGCTGTGAGGTCAAGGCTCTGGAGTTTACAGAGAACGGTGCGATAAACAGAACACATTCAATTCAGTGTGCGTAAAGTTCGTTCTGTGGGCATGAAAGAGGTCCGAGAAGGAAGGGTGTATTTCAGCCCAAGGCCCCTAATGGTCAGAGGCTCCTGGGCCCAGGCCCCATGTGCCCGGTCCATCATGCAGCCCTGTCTCTCTGGCACTTCTTGCCTTGATGTAGGGGAAGTGGGGCTTGGAAAATGCCAGCCCAGTTGAGAGCCCTGGCAATGGGTGCCCAGGCGGTGCGCTTGATGCATGCACCATGCAGGGATGGCTTTTTAATTCCAGGGCGTGTTAGGCGGGCGCTGGTGGATCTACTGACCTCTAGCCGTCCTTCAAAGGCCCACAGCACCACCGTACTGCCACCGCTCCCCCTGAGAAGAACTCTGATTGGGCGATATTTTTAACCCGTTTGTCCGAAGGTTCTTGGTGTATTGAGGAAAGAGAAGAACGAGGAGAGGGAAGAAAGATGAGCCTTCATCAAAACACGTTTGTGTCAGGCGGTGTCCAATGTGCTGCAGTAATCTATGGCAGCACTTATGTCTGCGACAGGAAGGTGCATTCGCCGCGCCGTGGCAGAAGAATTTCGATGCGACACTTGGGCAATGCATCATGAACATTCCTTCACTCAGTGGCAGGACAGTTGCCCCACACACACGTACGCACACGCACACACATGTACGCACACAAACACACACACACACACACACACACACACACATACAAAACCCCCTACCCACCCATAGAACTATATGCACCCACCTTTGCATGTGTCATAGTTGTGTTTCGAGTCATCTAAACACAGAGTGAAGCTACGAAATACCTATTTTCATTACAGTTAAAATGTGAATGACCATCCTGGGGACTTTCATCTCTCAACATAGACTCTTTAAGATGCTAATTACAAAAGAGTTGTGGCCTTTATTATTCTATTGTTATTGCTGTATGGCTATACTATTGTTTTTCCTCTAAATCCCAGTTTTCTCTCTGTGTGTGTTTTCTGCTAGTGACTATGATTTTGCCTTTAGTCAACATAAAACTGTCAGCTTTCTAGGAGGAGCCAAACAGCCTCGACCGCTACGGTAAGCTCCTCCTCATTGTTCTCTGCTAGCAGGACATGATATATTGTCCATGGAGATGTTTGTGTAGCCATGAAATGACATGGCTGTGAAATGACATATAGTGCAAATAATGTGTCAGAGATGGACCTTCGAGTGACATGATTGAGTTCCCATAATGAAGCTATTCATTCTCAACAAATGGCCACATAGGTCTGCCTGTTCTCTTTTTAATGTGAGGAAACAACTAGAACCGTGTAATTGGTCTGGACCTCATCAAGTAGGTCCCAGAGAAATCCATTAAACCTGGAATGCTTTCCAGTTGAATAGCATATCATGTTTACTTTGTCAACTTACAATGACAATATTTAGGTACATGAAGGAGGTATTAAAGGCTGACATGCTCAGACTTTCTTTCCCTTTTTTTCCATTGAATGTTTGCTTATTGCATTTCAATTAAATATTTGGAATTAATTATTATTATCATAGTAGACATAATTTTGGGAGTGGAATTAGCAGACTACTGAGAATGCATGAAAAGAAATTAATTAAATCTGGGCTTCTTCTTTTTTTAGTCTCAAAATGTAAATGTATTTCAACACAATTCTTCAATGTAGTTTTTATTAAATGGCTTGGATTTAAATGCTATTATCTCTCAGTAGAGTGTTCTCTACTGTCGTTTGAGATTAAAGCATGCCATTAATATGCCTTATTACTTCTCAGTAGTAGCAGATGAGTTATGAAACCTCTAGATCATGAAATAATACAAAACAATAATGCAGTGGCAGCCACACCGCAAATGAGCAATTTTTTTGTTTAGACAAGACTTGCATGTGACTGACATGGACTTTATTAAGCTATTGAGGAATTAAACTGTCAACAGTTTTAAAATCAAATTACCCGGTGAATATTTTAAATAGATAGTGGTGTGTATGCCTTGTGCACACAGCAAAGATGACGGGAAGTTGTAATTATTCAGTCTTTCACTGTATCCAGGTGTTTTATTCAAAACAGATTCCACTTGTGTTTGTTGACACCCAGCGCTAATGGAGTTTAACAAAAACTGTTTCAACACGGTAAGGAGACGTGCACCAAAGCATATAGTGAGCTCTGGTTTTTATTCAGTATGTTGATATTTCCTTCCATTGGTGAGATCATTGTGTATTGTACAAGTCCCACAGCACTCTGTAACAAACCTTATGAGTCCTTTCAAACCGAAGAATAAAGATGTAGAATGCAAACTGAATATGCGATTCGTTCCACGTCTCACTTTATGCGCACGAGTCCGGATGCCGATAATAAAATCCTGACCTTTTTTATTAGTGTATGTGTCAGTCCTGGCCAAGCTCCAATCGATTATAATACAAACATTTCTCATTTTGCTCCCATGCCGCGCACATGGCGCCACAAACAAATCACTTTCTCAGAGACCCAATAAAAACAACAGGGCGGCATTATACAAAAGCACAGCAAGGAAACTAGCTATTTACGCGTTGAATATACGACAAGAGGATGAGGTCGATTAGAAAAGCAAGGGACCTGGAGTAAAGGGAACACAGCTTCTTCTCCAGACCGAGCGGGGACGGGTGTGATGTGGTGATGTGGAACATGGCCCAGGGCTCATCCCTATTATCTCCCGTGGCGTACAAAGCAGCCCCGCTAGGGTTAGCATTTCCTGCTTCCTCTTGCGGGCCAGACCTAGGTATGAGGTACTTATGTGGCTTCTTACTGTAACCCAGCAGGAGAATCGGGAGAAGAGGAGAATGCGTTGCTGTGTCAGCCTCTAGATTTAGTGTGCCAGCAGGCATTGTTAAATAAGAAAGCCACGACTGATAAGACGTACTGTGGAAACAAAGTGCAGTGATGAAACATATATATGTATATATTTGGTCATCTTCTTTTACCTTCTCAGCCTATATATATATAGCCAACAAGTATAAATTGACACTATTTTTCTGGTAACCATTATTGGATTTTAATTGGTTATCTTTGAAAACAAGTATAAAGCTGAAACAACCTCATGGCAATGTCCTTTGTGATGAGAATGTGTACTGTAGTATTATCAAAAATTGCTAACCTGCTGACTATCCAAAACCCGGTCTAATAAACACAGTGCCTACAGTATTCATCAGAACATATTGGTCAATACCAACACATTTTGAAATTGCATTTAGTATAATGTAATATACTGTAATATAATTGTAATATAATAAAGTACTCTGTACGTCGCAATTCTTCTTCACTCTTACTCTCAACAAATAATTTCTCTTTCATTCACATGACAATGCTATGTCATCTGGTTCAGTATGATTTAGTTTGATGCATCTGTTTTAAAAAATAAATAAATAAATAAATAGCAACTTGCACAAAAACACCTGCATATCTTCCTCCCGGCTGAATTTCTCAGCCAAGTTCTGCCAGGGGAAGCTGTCCAGATGTGGATTCGCAGCAGACAGCTTCATCACTCTCCACTTATCCCTAGATGAATCTGCATCCATCAAGGCTGTTCTATAGCCCTCCCATTTGTATTCGTCTCCCGCAAAGGTCATTGGTGAAGGGCATCGGCGATGAGCCGAAAACACACAACACAAAGACATCAAGACAGGCTGAGGGCAACATGTGTGGTCCAGTTCTGGGTGGAGAATCGCGTCTGTCCCGTGGGATAATGACAAGACTACACTCATACAGTACTGTACAACATCACCGCATAGAACTGTGACAAAGGAATTCAATAAGGGCAAGCTCTTCTAACCACTCAAGCCCATAGCCACATTCATCATGTGGTCAAACCTAGAGTTCCTTTATATGTCTATGTGGGATTCAGGATGGAAGGACCAGTATAGGGAAGCTACAGTAGATTTGAATAGACTGACTGGCTTCAGACACCTGTACCTGATTTTAAATGCAGCAGATGTTATGGGGATGAGTCAGTTCTGGTATTAGGGGAACAAGAATGTGATCTCATTCATGTGTTCTTCCGTCAAATCTCGTTTCTCTCAGCCCAGGGTTCCTCACTCTGTCCAATGAAGTCGACACATGCATGTAGCTAAACCTGCATTTGCTCGGAACCCGTGCCATTCCCCCTCTTGCGCTTGGAAACAGTAGAACTACTGTCCTGTTCAATCATTTGAACCAGATGTGTAAAATGGGAAAGTGCCATCATCGTCGCTCACCCGTGAACTCTGTGACGATGTGCTATATTTCACGTTCAGTTTCACATTTGCGAGTTGGTGGTTTTGCGTCACTTCATGCTAATGCCAATTCACCGATCCCTGTTATAGTCTTGTAAATGGGACAATGACATTCTTCAGGTTATTGCGCTCCAATAAATGGACGATTACACCACGCATTGGTTCACAGCTATGAAAAGTGGTAGACCTTCTGACACGTAAATGAGTTCTTGGGGCCAATAACTATAACTTGACATTCTTTAGAACTTCCTTGATATGTCACTTGGCACATAACACATATTGAACTACAAAGGCTTGATTCATTGACGGAGACACAGGGGAGAATAAAATCCAGATTGGACATAACCAACCCGTGAGGAGGAAGGGTCTTTAAGACAGACAGAGATGAAAGACAAAGTTCCTTTGGCTCAAGTGTCCACAAAGCAGTACTTTTTGGTCAGTTGTTTAAATGATCTGCAAGGCAGTGAAAGTCACAGCCATGGCGTATGGTTTTGGTCATGGTTATTAGGGATGCCTCTTCCTTCGCGCCTCTGTCTTCTTGTGGAGCATGAAAATAAAAACAACACATCTCCCTTGACAAGAATGTGGTACTAATCCTGAGCCCAAACAGCGGGTGCATGAGCCCGCCTTGATTCAGATGCATAAAGGGTATTTGGAATGTGCCATATCTTATTTATTAACTTGAGATATTTCTTTTAAGTCATTGCCTCTTGTCATGTACAAGTGACTGACCTTTAACCTTTAACAATTATTCAAGAAAAACCTATTTTTTGTATTGTGTTGTTGTATTATGATTTGAATTGTACAGTGTGGCTATAGAGATACCAAGTCTACTTTTGAGGGTGTTTGCTCCTCGCTCCGATTTAGAATACCCTCAAAAACGTCAGATAGGGAATAATTGTATACATTGATTTTTCTTTTTTTTTTTTTTCATTTATTTCATATTTAAAAAAGGTGGATGTTTATATTAATGTCAAACATTGTCAATTTTGACTTAATAAATAGATCCCTTTTCCATTAGTTGTTGACCTGAAAATAAAAATATTTAGATACATTTATTCTGATATTCTATAAGATAAGTTTGTGTTCCATACAGTCCTAATAAAGTCTGTTAGCTCATAGAGTTGATGAGCTCCAATATGGTTCATGTTTGAGACAACTTTTTCAAGAGAGGCTTGGCACCCGTCAGCTTTTATCTGACTTGATGCTGATGTGCCAAAAACCTTTAAACAACCCCTAGACCCTCATTATCCCCGAGGAACAGTGTGTATGCTACCATGCCTGGAAAGTAAACACGTCTCCAAGACCCTGTTACTGACCCACAAACAACAAAATCATCTGCAAATCAAATAATATTAACTTGCTGTTATTCTCTCTCTCTCAACTCGTTGCATTATTCATTATTCATTATATCAGTCACATTTTCTGGTATATTCTACATTATTTTTGTCTTCTGTTAAACTGATGTTTGTAACAAGATACACATGTGTTTCCTAACCCAATTATACAAGAAATTTGAGTTATCCCAAGGCAATATTGTCATTGGCATTTGGAATTGATGGAAGGAGAAGGAGTTCTTTAATCAAGATTTTCTTAATCTCTTGGTGAATCAAACATATTGATAGCATGTATAACTATTTTATTCACCTATATACTATTTCCTATTAATAAAAACTACCTTTTACAGCTACTGAATTGGTTTCCTCACAGTAATGCTACACATGTATAATCAATTTCCAAACAGACTTGAATTATGGTGGGCTCACTTGTGCAAAATGCAGAATGTATTTACTGCTGAGCAAGGCCTAGGTTGAAAGAGCATGTGTAAATCTCATTAGCTGTATATCCAACTGTCTGCGACGCGCAATTACTAAATTATAAATGTGAAATTAATCAGAAATATAGGCCTCTGTGTTTGTGAGAGAGGATTAATCTTATCCTTGTTATGCCAACAGCAAGAGGCATTATTCACCAAACCTCCATTTCTCACTTCCCCCCCATGGAATGAGCAACATAACTCTGAGCCAAGAAAGAACATTTTGCTCTTCGACTCGGTGGACTCTGGTCCCTGACAACACAGGGCTATAATTAGGAGAAATTAGCAATATAAATGCACTGATGAATGACCACTGAACTTGTGTGTGCATGAAAATGTTTTAGCGTGCCTGTGTACAATGTATAGGAAGAATATGCCTCTATGTAGAATGTATTTTATCAGCACAAAGGAATGGATTAATCCACATGAGTTAGAGGCTTTTTTATAACCGATTATGTTACAGATTAGTGTCTGTTTCTGTAATTGACTTGACATCAGTTAAGGCCTCTTGAAGTTAAACATATTCTACACCCTGTGATCTTCAACAGGCTTGGAGAAACAGGCATGCAGTTTGAATAATATGACAGACACTAGTTGGCACATAGATTATTATTAACATAAAAGAGGACAGAGGGTGTAAAAATAAAAGTTTGTCATCAGATATATAAAAACATAGTGTAAATATAATATTTTGGGAAGAAGAAAAAAAAGTTTGAGGCCAGAGAGATTTGAAAACTGCAGTTCTAAATTGAAACCAACCGTACAGTTCTCAAGACAGAAAAAAAAGGCCTGTGCCACATACAAATGTGCTTGGCAGCAAAGAGGAACAGTTAAGGAATCTTTAACGGGCCACAATCCATTATGGAGAGTCATAAATGTCCTTGGGAATATACACATCACGGCAAAGGAGGATGTGACTGCACTCTCACGAAAACATGTCTTCATTTATATGGCCGTAAACTCAGCTTTTATGAGGCCGGTGGATGAGATTTTGGTATAGGTAGGTTTTTATGAAAACGCTGATGTATTCTTTATGGTAATTTAAAAAAATGTTTTATCATGGATTTCTATCTCCACAGTTGTATAGACAGCATAGGAGTGTAAAAGCTGTTTAACAGGCTTCAGGTTTTAAGCAACACCGTTTAAAAGCATGTCTTGTTTAATTGCCTATTTTTACTAATAAAACAAAGAACACAAAACTAAAAGTTTAGCTCACACTCTCTAGCACAGGATTTTAAACATGTACAAAGTGGTCACTGGGGTCCTTTTAAGCCGCCATGTTTACCATTTGACTCCACTTATAGTCACGTCAATCCCGTTGATGAATTTAAACATGAAACAAATGACTCACGCCCCCGCAGGCCCAAAGTGGGCCGACCTGCATCTCTGATTGGTGGACTTTCACCATTCATCTCAGTGGCGCATTGGCACATGGTGGAGTGAGAAGTCTGGTCCTTAAGTGCCAGGCATGTTCCTTGCCTTTAATACCGACTGTAGAGCCTGCATTTCTGATGAGCTTGTGGTATCTAGTACATTACAGGTTGCAATCTAACTTTTCCCTCTTCATGATATTGTTTTAAAACCATGGCATGGCAAGTCATTACAGTATTATTGCTACTTGATTACATCGCCATTCAATGGGGAAAAAAAACATACAATACACAAGGAGAGTACATTTCCCAGGCAGTAGCTTGGTTGATGGCCAGGCAACCATTGGCGTGAGAACATGTCTAGCCAAGCTTCTACTCCCTGCAGACTGAAATAGACATAGGTAACTGTTTGTGTGTGTGTGTGTGAGTGTGTTTGTGCACGTGTGCGCGTGCGCGCGCACGCTCAAACAGAACATCAGCAGGAAATGCCATTATTTCTGGCTGCACAACCCAAGTACCGAAACCCTTACAGAATATGATGTTTAGAGTTTGAACCCACAACCAACCACTGTCCCCTCTATGGAGTCAAACTAGCCCACTGCCCTTGACACTTTAACTGTATATGATTAAAAGCCAACATACACAGGGCAAAAAGATGTATAAAGTGTGTCAGACTCTTTCTTTGATAACACAGGCAAGATAATGCATGGGAAAAGGGAACATACAGATCACTAAGCTTGTTCTTCTGATGTTCATTTGGTTGCTTTAATTAAGAATATGTTGAACAGATTTCCTTTGATACACAGAAAAAAGCTGAAGTGAGACCTCTGGTTGTGACTTTGCACCAACATGTCTGACTTTAACTGGGATGGTGACCCCACTATTGTGACTGCCATTTTGATGTGAATTGACTTAGTAAACTGTCCATTGCAATTTGATCATTTACCCAAAGTGAATTACACATAGAAGAACAACAAAAGGTATATTACCCCATAAAGTACTCTTACGGAGGTTTTGAATATTTTTTAAATCTCAGAAATTACAATTAAAAAAATAGATAATTTTTATTATCTTACATTTGTTTAAATTGTATCTGTTGTACGCATATGTTGGCGGAGGGGACCAAACCATGTACAGAAAGTAAAAGCCATTCACATACTGTATACTACATGATTTCCCCAACCAGATCCCTTCCTGCTGGATAGCTGTGGTAGTGCATTGACGGCGCAAACATCTACGTTTTTATGTTTGCTGGTTTGTTAACCTCAGCAACAAGGTCATTTTAGAGATCAGACATATTCCATCTACCATCTTCCATCTTCTGAATGTTGAGACATCAATCGCATCAAAACAAATTATCCTGCCAGTTGCTAAACACACCCTTGTGTGCGTCTGTGCGCTCTGCCGGTAATATTCTCGTCTCTGTACGAATCAAACTGGCTGAAGTTTGCTATAAAACCGTCTCTGTGCTATGGAAACACACAGTTATCTCTCCCTTCAGTGGAGGTGGTTTGTGAACGCAGCGGTCCACCTGGATCAGCGCCACAGGCCAAGACGCCTGAGTGGCGCTGCACACTAACGCAGACCTTTAGTGAGGGAGAGACAGAGAGTGACTCACACGTCAAGGGACAATTAGAGAAAAGCATGGAAAAAGAGATAGAAGGGAAAGACGCGCGTGTTGTTTTCTTATGTCTAACCTTCAGTATAATTAGCGCGTTGCTTTCCACACATCCGCCGCAGAGTGAACATATATTTCCTTTGGCAACGTGGAGAGGACTCTCCGCTGTAAATGTCCCTACGTGTGGACATTCATTTGGTTTAATTTGCTTTATGCGTTAGTTTCCTGCACCAGGCAGCCATATATTCACAATATTCCTAGTTATCCCTACATCTGAAAGCTTTAGAAAGTCATACTAGTGCCCTAACTGCTTATCTTACTTTAGCATTTCTGTCTGTGTGTGTGTGTGTGTGTGTGTGCGTGTGTGTGCGTGTGTGTTTGTGTGTGTTTGTGTGCGCACGTGCGTGAGTTGTTTTAGTGGAAGGTTCTGGTGTTGTCACATTGTTGAGCTGCTGATGGCAGAGGAATGATAAGCAGAGGGCTTAACCTTTGTGTTGATACATTGGGAGGCAGGATAGACCCACTCAGCCATCTCTACGCATCCAAATTGATGACTGAAAACTCCAGGTTCACTTGGTCTTT
Organism: Forbesichthys agassizii; assembly: GCA_026546735.1. Classification (NCBI taxonomy): domain Eukaryota; kingdom Metazoa; phylum Chordata; class Actinopteri; order Percopsiformes; family Amblyopsidae; genus Forbesichthys; species Forbesichthys agassizii. The sequence continues at coordinate 116 of JAODLL010082395.1, read as the reverse complement.
TAAAAAATAAATATTCACATGAAATACTATATCAGAGTTTTAATTTGATTTTTTATGAACATTCTGAGGCTAAAATAATATATATATATATATATATATATATATATATGTTGGAT
>JAODLL010082394.1:0-15445 GCA_026546735.1 Forbesichthys agassizii | reverse complement strand
ATAGGTGAGGGCAGGAACGAAAATTGCCCGGAAGATCGAGAGCTTTGCCTTCCGGCTCAGCTCTCTTTTCGTCACAACGATACGGTGCAGTTGAAAAATAATAAAATGCCTAATTCTGCTTCGTCAACAGAGAATTCAAAGCAAAAAGTAAGCATGTTTAAAAGTAACTCTGTACTGCTGAGCTAAATGTAGCTTCTCCTCTCACAAAACCAGCAGCTACCTGACAATCGCCGTTCCTCGTTTTTGGACCCGAGGGATTAGATGCCAACAGGTTGCCACGGAAACGAGATAAGGGACAAAAGGCATGTCAAGAGGTTTCACTGGCATGCTGTTGGTCTTATCTTGAAAACATGTCTGCTTTATGTGTGTGTGTGTGCGTGTGTGTAGACCTATGTGTTTGTTGTTAAATGCTGCAGAGTTGTGTTGTTGTAATACTCTAATTCACACTGCCTTTAAACTGCAGCTATAAGCTAATGACCCATTGTCTCCAGGAGAATATCGTTAGTCTGTTTTTGGTTCCTAGTTCTGTCATTCTTCATATAACTGTACAGAGTTACCAATCATTGCCGCTCTTCAATCAATTTTATATCAGTGTCTTTACAAGTTCTTTATTGAAAAACGTTTTTTGGAAAACTAAGTTATTTTGTACATAATGTATATGTACAGTATGTATATAATATTGTACTGTGTGTGTGTATACATATAAAGATATAAAGATAAACGTTTACTGTGATGCAGCATTGGAAAAACATTGATTTCTAACCCTTTCCACTGGAAAAATGTTATCTTGGTAAAACCACCTTTATGATTTGCTTTGCTATAGAGCAGCTTTATTTAGAATGCCTGTAGTTTGCATGTTTCTTGTTGATTTCTTATTGGAATTTATGAAAAATCTAACAAGGTAAAACAAGGCTTAAAACATTATTATTATTATTATTATTATTATTATTATTATTATTATTAAAGTTTACCCTTAACTATTCATAGAATATTGCTCTAAAAAACATTTTCCACAATAGTTCCAATCCTGAGAGTTCCATTTTTAAGTGTCATTCTCAGTGTTAGAATGTCAGTATGTCTCTCAGCATTGTAGTTTTCACACCAACGAGAGGGCTGTTGATTCATTCTTCTCTCTCAGAATAGAAATATATTTCTCCTCATTCGTGTTTAGTTGGTGGTGTTTGATCTTGCAACACAGAGTGAAATTTGAAACTGAAACACTGTGTTGTCATGGAGATATTGCAGTCACAAGGTTAATCACAGTCATTATATTTTTGGAGGATTAAAATACCACAGGTACATACCTCCGTGCAAATATTACTGTGAAGATATAATGAAACACGGATGGTTACAGATACATGCATACAGAACACAAGTACAAAAAATAAATGCATTTTATTTCAGTGTCTACTTACATTGTTTTGGCAAGTGACTCGATCAACACACAATCCATTTAAATAAACACAAACAAGCATTGTGTCTTGATAGCTAAACCCATTACTGAGATACCGAGTTCAGAGCTATAAAAATCTTAATTTTACAACTGAATTTTAGCTTATAGTGTCATATAATTACTAGACAATGTTATATTAATTAAAGATAAATACTATAATCATAGTAACCTCATAATGTATGCTTAATCAATATTAATTTCAAACACTGTCACAAATATTACAGGCCTGCAAAATGAGTGTTATTCTGACCTGTATCAAGCACAACCGAACTCATCAGGGCGGTTGTTGCAAAACTTGTTCACATGCATAGAATTATACAGGTTCAATTCACTATGTTGAGCAAAAAGGTTTTAGATATTTTTTAACAGATAATTTTGTCAACATCTCTACAACTCCATCCTAACCCCAAGGGGGAAAAAATCATAATTTCCAACCTTGTTGGATTTTCAGAGCAGAACTGTCATCAAATCTAATGCTGATTTATAAATAAAAACTGAATGTCATCATATAATATGTAGATCGATTAAAACATTACAGACTTCACATGAAACACTTACAGACCTCCCATGAAACACTTACAGACATATAAGTCTCCAATGAAACACTTACAGACCTATAAGCCTCATATGAAACACTTAAAGACCTCCTATGAAACACTTACAGACCTATAAGCCTCCCATGAAATACTTACGAACCTATAAGCCTCACATGAAACACTTACGAACCTATAAGCCTCACATGAAACACTTACAAACCTATAAGCCTCACATGAAACACTTACAAACCTATAAGCCTCACATGAAACACTTACAGACATACAAGCCTCCCATGAAACACATTCAAACCTATAAGCCTCCCATGAAACACATTCAAACCTATAAGCCTCCCATGAAAGACTTACAAACCTATAAGCCTCACATGAAACACTTACAGAGTGATTGGTTGTCACGGTACATGCTTTTAGCACACGCATACAGTATGCACACATGCACACACCCACAGACAGACATGCACGTACACACACACACACACACAATAAATGATATTAGCAGAGTCAGCCACTGCAGGGCGACGCGTGGCGTTTGTTTCAGCATGATGGCTGTCCTTCATGTGGCACCTGACGCCTTATGAGGCCATGAACCCTAATCAAGTCAGTAGCACACGGTCCAGACGCACCAGGTGAGACCCAGGAAGGGTCTGTGCTTACCTGGTGGGGTCATGACAGCTTATACCCCTCCCCTTTCACCTCCCCCTTCACCCCCCCGCCTGCATCCGAGTCTCGCTCTCCTCCAACGCCCCGCGGGGGGTCCGACAGGCGGACCGGGGAGCAGGGCGAGGACGCGTCGTCGTGGGTGTGGTGTTCGTGGTTGTCATGGGTGCGGTCCCCGCCACGCTCCCCGCCCGCCACGCAGCGCCAGCAGGCGGCCAGGTCGGCCCGGAAGGAGGGCGTGTAGAAGCCGTAGATGACGGGGTCGCAGCAGGTGTTCAGGTTGCCGAAGACGAAGAGCGCGTGGTGCACGTACTCTGGGGTGACGCGCAGCATGCCGGGCTGGAACCAGTACCACAGGCCCAGCAGGTAGTAGGGCGTCCAGCACACCACGAAGGACAGCACGATCACCACCGTCATCTTCAGGGTCTTCATGCGCGCCTTCGGGATCATGTCCGTGCCGCTGCGCCTCAGACAGGACTCACCTGCTGGGGTAACACAGGACACGGGGTCAGGACACGGGGTCAGGACAGGACAGAGGATCAGGACACGGGGTCAGGACACTGGGTCAGGACACGGGGTCAGGACAGGACAGGGGGTCAGGACACGGGGTCTGGACACGGGGTCAGGACAGGACAGGGGATCAGGACACTGGGTCAGGACACTGGGTCAGGACACGGGGTCAGGACACGGGGTCAGGACAGGACAGGGGGTCAGGACACGGGGTCAGGACAGGACAGGGGATCAGGACACGGGGTCAGGACACTGGGTCAGGACACGGGGTCAGGACACAGGGTCAGGACAGGACAGGGGATCAGGACACGGGGTCAGGACACGGGGTCAGGACAGGACAGGGGATCAGGACACGGGTCAGGACACGGGGTCAGGACAGGACACTAAGATAAAATTAGGGTCCTAAATAATTTGTAAATGTGTAAAAATGTTTTGCATCTGATTAAATGTTTTGCAAAGGTGGGCTAACCCACCTGTGTCTGTGTCTCTGTGTCCCTGATGAAGAGTCCTCCACATCCATGTTGACTTCAGCTTGCTCTGCGTTCAATTGATTTCCTAGTCAGTGGGCAGCATTCTGATTGGCAAGTGCAGATAATCAGCCCCTCAGGAGTAAAATTAGGGTCAAAATTTGCGTCCTCAAAAGTTGCAAACCTGTAACTTTAGTGTCGCATCTGCAAACTCAGTGTTGCAAACTTGTAACTTTAGCGTTGCATACGAATGTAGGAAATATGTGAGCCCATCCACAACTTCCCTGCAAATGCAAAACTTTTTTACAGATGCAAAACCCTTTCACACAAATTATTCATGACCCTAATTTGATCACATAGGACACGGGGTCAGGACAAGACAACGGATCAGGAGAGGATAACGGATTAGGACCAGGATGTGTCAGAAACTGCTCTGCTTTGCTTTGACTTTTGGACTTATGTATGCTTATGTAAAGCAGTAATATCTTTGGATTTGATTCTGTTTCAATAGTTTAGATTAATTGACAGACAGACAGACAGACAGACAGACAGACAGACAGAAAGACAGACAGACAGACAGACAGATAGATAGATAGATAGATAGATAGATAGATAGATAGATAGATAGATATGTTTGCTTTCCTGCCTTGGTTGTCAGTGTGTTGGGGTGAGCTGGGGTACCTTTGTTGAGGAGATGTTGTCGGTTGATGTGGATGAGGATTCGGGTGTAACAGCAGCTCATGACCAGCAGGGGGATGACGTAGAGCGTAACAAAGTGGAACATGTTGTACAGGGTTTCCTGCCAGCGCTCCCGAAAGCTGCCGTGCGTCACACACTGCGTGAAGTCCACCCCCTCTGCCTTGACTGTCCGGAAAATAAACAGCTGACAGGAAACAAGAAAACGTTTTTTTAGAAAAGCTGGTGTTGGTGGCTGTTATTTTCCACATCGGTTTCATCTGGTAAAACAAACAAAACAAAAATGTAATGAAGATGTATTGGTATTACAGTATTTCGCAGTCGCTTTTCCAAAACAAATCGTACAAAAAGCAAAACACAATGTATTTCCGGCCAAAGCTCGTAACTTGCTCAAACAAACAACAACAACAACAACTGTTTGAGCAAGTTACGAGCTTTTGCCGTAAAAATCCTTAGTCTATCATTAATGAACATGTCATTGCCATCAGAATGTTAAGTCCTTGTATCATTGTTGACAAGCACGATGCTCAGTTTTGTCAAAATGCTTAGTCGTGTTGGCAATATAAAACCGCATTCTGTTGGTATTGTCTGGTGTAGCCTGATGTACACTATGGCTACATTTCTGATTACAATTACAATATTACAAATGCACAACGCTGCACTCTCTGTGTGTAATTTGTAAATTTCAACAGTACAAAGTCTAGACTAGACAGGATTCACGTCTGTCAACAAATAACTGTAAAGCGATTGTATATCACATTCCGGCACTAGATGTCACTCTAGAGCATCAACAGCTCCCACTAAAACAAATGCTCTGTGGGCCACACACACACACACATACACTAACATGCACGCGTGGCCGGCCAGGCAATGTAAACAAAGAACAGTGAAGCTTAAACAATGACGGACACACATACAGACACAGACACACACACACACACACACACACACACACACACACACACACACACACACAGAGGGAGTGTGATATCATCCTCTGTTCGGGACACCATCACTCCATATTGTATTTATCACCTTTAATTCTTCAGTTAAATTGCCGCAAAGGTTTCAAAGCAGCTCATTTCAAAATGAGAGTGATTTTAGTGCTTTTGAGGGCATTTCTTGTGCTGTGCTCCCAGAAACAGAATTTCGATGTTTACTGGTAGGAGCTAGCAGAGCGTGCTAGCTCCCGCGGGGTCTCAGGGAGGCCTGCACACCTCTAATCCACATTCTTCCAGGGATTTGAACTCGTTGCATGGCTTGTTTGTGGCCGAGCACAGACGCCCAATGCAGGTAGAGATCAGGAGGCCAGGGTCAACCAACTTGAATGTAAACAAGGAGCTGCTGGGCAAACGCAAACCTTTCACTTTGACCCGGCAGACAATGTGCTTTGATCTGCATCCCCCACACTATCTTGTACAGTATGTAGACCCTTACCGACAGGTGAGAGGCTTAGTGAGACCAAGCAAGGCATAAGATATAAGCTGTACGTTTCCTCGTTCAAGACATGCTTTTGATTTCTGCGCAGGTTCACTTGTAAAACAAAAAGGGTATTGACAGAATTACGTTATACTAAAAGGCCATATACTGTCTATAGGCCTAGGCTGTCTATGTATATGTATTATGTGTGCAGTAGTTTAAGTTGTCACTCAGTAGCTAGTAGGACAATAAACAGGGGCACTCCTATCACCGGCTAGTAAGCCAGAGAACCTGCTCCTTTCACCAGCTAGACTCCCTGCTCCTCTGTCTCGCCGCATAAACATTCCCCCCCCCCCCCAGGTTCCCTGAAGTAATGAAGACAACAGAATCCTTCACCATCCCGTTACCACCCCACCCCACCCCCCCCCCTCCCCCCACACACACACCCCTCACCTCCCTGCACTCGCCTCCCCCAGTGTCATTTAGACATTTCTCATGCATCACTCTCCCCGCTTCTCTCTGTAGCAGTGAGCCACAACATACCACATATATATACAGTTTAATATAGATTCTGGCCAATTGCGTGTCTCCTAATTCCTTTCTATAAATACCCATTCTGTCTGTGCGGTTTTGTGTACTGCAGACCTCCCTGAGCCAAAATGCTATTTTTAGCGCATCGCACAGCATCTGCTCTCAAAGTAAAGGACGGTCCAGACTGCAGAGCAGGCCGGTGGCATTCTGGATGGCCCTGGGCATGGGTTTGGCACCTGGGGGGGCAGCCCCTGCTATGCTGCAGCATACGCCACAGACCCCCTGAGCATGTGGGGCTCCCCGAGGAGCCATGTTGGGCTACTTCTTGTCTTACCCTGGGGCACATCCACTCCACGGCTCCACCTCCCATCACAGGTTCTAATCCTGTAACTCAACATTCTTATTTTACGTCGTCTTACATTCATAATTTACTTCCTAGAGTGCCGGGGGAGAAGGGAGGAGGGGGGTAGATAGCCTTCAATTTCATGACTCAGTCTGGAGCCATTCAATGCAAAAGTGCTTGTGGGCAAACCAGCAATCAGCGGCTGTAGTTGACGTTTACCACAAGATGATGACATCAGCGTACGTATGGCTGATTGGAAACATACTGATGGGTTAAATAGGTAGGCTTATCATATCCAATCGTATACAATCGTGTTCAATCGTGTTCAAATCAATCAAAAAGGTAGCTTGATTGAAATGTATTAAAAATGCCTTTATTGACAAGCACTTTTGAATTGAGGGTTTCCAGTAGGCCTGTCACAATAACTATATTTGTTTGTCGATATATAGAAATAATTGTGATAAACAATATTATTGTCAGTTTCATGAAAACAATGTTGTTCTGTTGTTGTCACATGACATCAATTGTTCGTTATGATTGGTTAGACCAAATTCATTCAAATCTTGGCCAAATCACAAATGGCAGATTTTCGCAATTATTCTTCTGAACGCAGTTGGCTAGAGTTATGCAGTGGTTTGTAAAAACCCCTATTAAAACCTTGAAGAGCACTTCTGTCACCTGTCTTATGTCGACAGCAGGCATATAAATACAACGGGAGATATTATTGATGTCTGTCCACATATATATAAATATATACAGTATGTATTTATACATATATATGTCATTGTCCATATATTGAACGATCAATCGGTCGATACGGTCGACATACAGTAGTCGTTATGGTGACAGGCCTGGGCTGAACGCAACAACATCAGGACAGACTACCGGGGGTTGGGGGGGATGCTGGCGGCGTCGTGGCGACAGCCTCACCTGTGGGGAAGCCAGCAGCAGGCTGAGGCCCCAGGCCAGCGCCAGCATGCGCACGTTACGGTGGCGGGCGCCCAGCGAGCGCAGCGGCCGCAAAATGGCGTGGTGGCGGTCCACACTCACCACCACCAGCACGGAGGCAGACGCCTGCATGGCGAACAGCTTGAGGAAGCAGAGCAGGCGGCAGGCGGCGTCGCCGGCGTGCCACTGCACCGTCACGTTCCACGCCGCGTCCAGCGGCATCGCCACGAACGTCACCATGAGGTCGGCCGCCGCCAGGCTCAGCATCAGCGGCCGCAGGTGGGGCGCCAGGCGGCGGCCGCGCCCCCGCCACACGCTCACCAGCAGCGCCAGGTTGCTGCAGGCGGCGAAGAGGAAGAGGGTCGCCGTGGCGCCCACGCGGAACTGGGCGGCCCGCGTGAAGGTGGGCGCCTCCCAGTCGGCCGGGGGGGCAGGGGGGAGGAGGTGGAGGTTGGAGGAGTTATCCGTGGGCGGCGCCGTGGAAACGGGGCTGAGGAAGGACCAGTTGCCTGACATCCTGTAACGTAGCAACAACACAGTGTTCATTATTGAAACAGCGCTGGTAGACGCACGCTTGAATGTAAACATGTCTGTTATGGCGTTTGGTACACACAAACATCTGTTTGTTACACACAAGCATCTGTGTTTGTTACACAGAAACAACATGTGTAAATGAGGTGTACTGTAAATGCAGCTGTAGATGAGGTGTATTGTAGGTGCAGCTGTAGATGAGGTGTACTGTAGGTGCAGCTGTAGATGAGGTGTACTGTAAATGCAGCTGTATATGAGGTGTACTGTAGATACAGCTGTAGATGAGGTGTACTGTAAATACAGCTGTAGATGAGGTGTATTGTAGGTGCAGCTGTAGATGAGGTGTACTGTAAATGCAGCTGTAGATGAGGTGTACTGTAAATGCAGCTGTATTTGAGGTGTACTGTAGATACAGCTGTAGATGAGGTGTATTGTAGGTGCAGCTGTAGATAAGGTCCCAATCTCATTTAGTCTTAAAGGTACAGTCCGCTATTGTAAGATAGTAGGATAAAACACTTTTAGTCAAATTCACCAAATATCTCCTGGCATTTCGCAAACTTAACTTGCGTCTGTCTCTAGTCTCAGCTTCTTCCATTCATGTCACAGCAACTCGTGCTGGTCATCTGACACATAATCCCCTGTAAGCATGTCAGCACTATCAGGAATGGGTTAGTTAGAGTTTAATTGGCTGTTAGTGTTGTCACTCACAAGACTGTGAATAATCCCATCAGGACTTTAATTAATTAACAAGACAATTAAGTCAGACTTGCGTTGCTTAGTTTCCCAACTAATTTGACAGTTTATTTTAGTCAATGAGTTATGCACTGTAGTTGGTTGTCGTGCATGTCAGTCAAAACCTCTCCTGTCAAGTAGGCGGGTCTTAACACGTTTAGCCAAGGATGGGTTCTCCGACCTTATGCAAGTAGGCTGGCTCTGCCACCCTAGGTCTAATGTGGTTAGCCCACACACACTGTCACTGCAAGCAGCCGAATCAGCAGTTCTCACGGCTCATGTCTCATACAATCTCCTTTGGCTGACACTGACGTGCTGTACTCCTCCAATACTGTACTGCTCCTTACTGCTATAGTGTATAGTGGCAGAAAGCCCCATCCATAATGACAGCCGATGTCCAACAAAGATCTGCTACAGTGTCACCATCAGTTCTGTAGACACATCATGTGTGCTTTTTAGAATTTTTTCTGCACTCATTTGGAGCCGCTTCCGCAACGCTCTCTGTTTTAATGCTAACAGGTACTGAGGCTAACATATGTTGTAATGCTAGAAGGCCAGGTACTGAGGCTATATATCTGTTTTAATAGCAGGTCTTGTACTGAGGCTACAATCTACATACCCTTCAGAACACTAAGGTCATCTGACAGTGGTTTAATGAAAGTTTCTAGTAAGAGCAATAAGAAAATTGGCCATGCAGCATTTATTAACTGCCCCCAAGCTATGGAACTCTATAGCTATCAGGGTATCCGGTTTAGAATTTTTTTTTTTTTTTTTTTTTTTAAGTTAAAAATAAATCTATTCCAATGAGCTTTTAGCTAGCTTGTAACTGCACTGCTCTGCACTGCTAAACTGCTACAGAAAATGATGCACGCACAACGTGTCTGTTAGCTAGCTAACTAGCTAAATCTCCTGTTATCTTATTTTATTTCTTATTTTATTTTAGTTGTTATGTAATTTCAGTATCATATTATATCCCTTTAACCATTCTTATACCTATGTTGCTAAAAATGTAAATCTCAGGGATGCCGGTCGCCGTACCGCCGTGGGAAAAATACCTGTGACAGGCCCGTTTGGAATGGTGATCAGAGACGGATTACGTATAGTAAGAACACTGTATTGTTTGGTGAATATACATGCAAGGTCTGTATATCTGAGGCTATACAGCACCCTTGTGCACACAAGGGAGTCTTGCTAATTCCTGAGGTTAGTGGGTACAAGGGGATATAACCATCCATTAAAGACATGTACTGATAAATAAACTGCTACTGGAATATGCCCTTCCTCCACCAGATTAGCATTGTGCTGACGTTCTGACATAGCAACACAAAGGATAAGGTTTTAATTTCTCTCATATTTCTTTCATCTGATTCCTTTATCCATTTTTAATAATTTCAGAATCATGTTATGTACAGTGGATATAAAAAGTCTATACACCCTGCCAGGTTTCTGTGATGTAAAAGAATATGACAAAGATAAATCACGTCAGAACTTTTTCCACCTTTAATGTGACCTATAATGTGAACAATTCAATTGAGAAACAAACTGAAATATTCAAGGGGGAAAAATGAAAAATAAAAACCTTACAATAACCTGGTTGCTTAAGAGTGCACACCCTTAAACTAATACATTGTTGAAGCACCTTTTGATTTTATTACAACACTCAGTCTTTTGGGTAAGAGTCTATTAGCATGGCACATCTTGACATGGCAATATTTGCCCACTCTTCTTTGCAAAAGCACTCCATTACTGTCAGATTGTGAGGACATCGCCTGGGCTGTGCACAGCCCTCTTCAGATCACCTCACAGATTTTCAATTAGATTCAGGTCTGGACTCTGGCTGGCCTAGTACTGAGGCTGACATCTGTTTTAATGCTAGCAGGCCTGGTATTGGTTTCACCATCTGTTGTAATGCTAGCAGGCCTGGTACTGGTTCTATCATCTGTTGTAATGCTAGCAGGCCTGGTACTGGTTCCACCATCTGTTTTAATGCTAGCAGGCCTGGTACTGGTTCTACCATCTGTTGTAATGCTAGCAGGCCTGGTACTGATGCTAACATCTGTTATGTTCTGTCAGACTGCCCATATACTGTAGCTGCTCCTCTAAAACACTGAAGCAGGCAGCATGAAGGTTTAGGCTACAGAAATAGGAAAGAAAGCCATCGATGGATATGATGTTCTCTCTGGTGATTTGACTACACACACATGCACGTGCACACACACACACACACACACACACACACACACACACGCACACACACACATCCATGCATGCATGTGCACGCACGCACGCACACACACACACACACTCTCACATGCTGAGAATAGCTGCATAATCTTTCATCAAATCCAGTTTTAATCGATATATGTGTGTGCGTGTGTGTGTGTGTGCGTGTGTGTGCGTGTAGAACCAGGTGTGGCATTCTGCCCCCTGATAGCAATCAAAGTGTCTGTGCTGGATAAATATTGTACATTTCACAAATCACAATTTCCCTAAAAAGGTCTTAACATTTGATAATGTAAAAATAATCATATTTATTGAATCACAGCTGACTGCAGTGTGAAATGCGAGCCAGCCCTGAAGCAGCAGGGAAAACATTTCTATTTTAGTTCTCGTCTGATAAATAATGTGCCTTTTGGCCAGGCAGTGGTAAAATGAACCATGGAGATGTTCTCTGACGCTTTTATGTGGGTTTCCTGATCCAAATGATGTCTGACCTTCAGAACGTCATACTGTAAGTGCTGCTAACATCTTCATGAAACTTCTTCCACTGTCTATCAGACAATATATCTGCTGTAAAATATAGTTTGTGTTGTATGGTGCCCATTATTGGATGGTAGTTTCTTGAATAGAGCATTGGAACTAGTGGATGTGATGCTCTAATCTAAAATTAAACTTCTCCTTTCCCATGCAAGGTTTCATAAACATCATACAAGTCTACCCAGGCTGTTTCCCTGGCAATGTGGGGTCATACTCTATGGCCGGAACTTTTACCTCTGAAAGCAACGTGCCAATCGACCTATAATAATGATATGCTATATACTAGATTGCAGACTGTTTGCTTCACAGTGACTGTGGGCATTGGCAAGAAATGGTTTAGGATGAAGGAAGCTTGCATCAAAATAATATCTCCAACAATGACTGCTGGTTACACTGAAATACATCAATGCAGTTATGCTGAAATAACCTATGTTTTACACCAACAGACAACAATGCTTCACTGTGAGTCAAGCAATGTTGAATCCATTGCGAAATATTAATCATATTACTGTAAATATTTAATATATTTAATATACACATTTTATTTCCTGTAAAGTGCTTGTCTCTATGGAGTAACATAGTATCAAATGTAAAGAGTTATAGGAAATAACAAATAAGCAAGAGTATCTACATATACGTATCATGTCCAGAATTAGCCATAGCTTTAGCTTATTTCGCTGTGAGAATCAGTCTGAAAAGCCTTGGAATCATTTTGAATGTGTCTGAGTAGCAAATTAACTATCCAATCAGCGTCGTGTTTATAGCTATATAGGAGTGGTTAAGGTGTGCCGACCACGGTGCCTACAGCAAAAACGACCAGATGGTTCATCCAATCAACTGCCAAGTATTTCTTTGAAAGTATACAGTCGTTCACAAACAGTGTCAATGTACGGCTCCCCAGATGGACGTGTGACAACAATTCCTCTGGCATGTCAGGTTAACTCTTGCTATGGTTAAGATGAAACTGCTTGGCCTTCCTTTCTAGTCAGTCTGCAGTGTTACCACAAATGAAGTCATGTTAACCTTGCGTTTCTGTCAAAAGTGTCCAGGTTTATTGCAATAAACCCCTTTGGAATCGGTGCCATGAATCGTAGCTGGGGCACTAGTGAGTTATTTGTGTGCAACAGAGAGAATTGAATGGACATTTAATCCTATGAAAAAGTTACTGGTACTTTGGGTATATAAATTTACTGCAGTCTGTTTGATAAATACAGCTCAGGTTGTCAATGTGAGGCATTCTGGGTAATAACACTGTCTCCACTCACATTTATCATAACCTGATATGATACTCTGCTTCTCCCTCGACACACACACACACACGCACACGCACACACACACACACACACTATTGGTCTCTCTCTCTCCCTCACACACATTTTTTCACTTTCTCTCTCCCTCTCACACACACACACTATGCTTTTTACTGTCTCTCAAACACACACACACACATTTACTGTCTCCCTCTCTCATATACACTTAATTTACTCTCTCACACTCAAACACACTAATTCTCTCTATGTCTTTCTTACACACACCCTGTCATACATTTGAGATAAATCAAATACATTGATCAAATAAACAAATTGTACAATATACTGTAATAATTTGAAGAAATTATTTAATATCAAGCTTCTCATTATGTAGATTAAAATGAAGTTAATACAACAGGACATATAAACCCCCACTTGCCTACCGATATAGTCCCCAATACACGCGCACGACTTCACGCACAAACCTGTAACCTGTCGTATAACACGCGCACAAACACCCACACACACACACACACACACACACACACACACTACCCAAACTCAAAACGCATCGTATAGCCTATCATCACACACACACACACATGCACACACTTCGCGCCGGTGTCAAGCCTCTGTCTCCTAATCTGTTAAACCTGCGCCGCGCCAATTGTCGCCGTTATACGAATTCCTTTAGCATTTACGCTTAAATAATAACTATTACCTAGTTGGCCGTAGTAGTGCGCCAGAGACTCACCTTGTGTTCGGATTGCTCAGAGAAGCAGCCGTTTCTCCACGCTGCGATTCCACCCTTCACTTTTCTAGGTGTCCATCCCGCATCACAGTCCCTGTCATCCTCCCCGATAGTATCAAGATATAGACTGCAGCAAAAATCTGCACAACTGCCGGAGCGATGCCAGTTACCGGAGAGGGCGGGTAGGGTGAGGTCTGGGGGGGGGGTAAGGAGCGGGGGGGGGGTTACCGGGAGACCTGATGCGCTACATCAGCAGAATTAAATTTATTCAGCCGAACTTCAGCAGGTCCTAGGCTACACGAAGCCGAATCTCTCTCTCTCTCTCTGCGTTACCGGCATGTTAGTAAAGGTCTCTTCAGAGAAATTGAGCGTGACATGAGTGTTGTGAGTCAGTGTTAGGGACAGTATAGGCTACACATCTCACGCAGGCACACACATACTGTACACGACAGCAATAACACACACACACGAAAGTATCACTTCCAAGTAACCTATACCAGACAAGCGGCTTCTGAGGGAGAACCCTATGGCATTGAAGGGAGAGGTGTTTTGTTTTGATCCAGTTCAAATATCAACAAGCTTTCTCCAAAATGGCTGACTATATCTTTAATGTTACTACAGCTGCTAATAGCTTGAAATGTTGTGTTTTTTATGTCTCTACAGGACATTGTTTGAGGCATGTTAAAGGCAGGGTCTGTTATTCTCTAGAACACTTGCTACCTTCAAACCCAAATCAAAACGTGCTCTCCTAGAAGCTCTGCCCCACACATTGGAAATGCATTGCGAAGCCTAGCTAGGACAAAGTTGTTGTGAGTGCTGCTCACCACTTAGTTTATTTCCTATTTAGGGAATGTTTTTTATCTTGACATGCAAATGTGTGAGTGCTAAGTTAGCACTGCTGAGAAACTGTAGATGCCAGTCTCCGTAGAGACAGAGACAGACTGTCAAAAGCGTTTCCAAACGAGGTAAAAGTGTCTATATTGTGTTGTAGCTATGGGTTACCTGCGGGTTAACGGCGCATTACTGCTTTGAACGAGCTATGCACTGAGGCTTGGTGTTGCCATCGAGTTCCTCGATAGCTTTCAGACACACAACTTAACCATAAAGTGCTCTGCTCCGTCTCCATAGAAACCAGCTGCAGGGATGACACTGATTCATAAAATTATTTTTTATTCACGGTCTCATTATCAGCCGCTCTTCAAAGGGATGTAAGGTGGCGACACGTATAACCATTCATCGCGTTGTCTCCTTCAGTTCTTCTGAATCTTCAGGAATCTTCGAGACAACGCAGTCGGCCATCTTAGGTTCACGTTGGTTTGTCCGGCTTCTTCCACAGCTGATCAGTAACGTGGGGGCGCGTCACATGACGGAGCAGATGTGCGACGTCCACTTCTTCTTCTTCAAACGGGGAGTGGCCTCGTGCCGGTCGGCTGGCCCGGTGGGCGTGGCCTCTGAGTCCCTGGCCGAAGAAGACCCGCTGGAACAGAACAACAGGAGCCCACGTCAGGACATCGGCCTATGAGGACGTGGGCGTGGCTGGTGGACGTCTTTACCTGAAGCTCTGGTCCATGTCAGGTGTCTGGCCCTGCGTCCGCTCAGCCTCAGAGCAGACCTCGCCTAGCAACACACACAAACACGCACGCACACACACACACACACACACACACACACACCATCTGTTATCTGCCTAAATGCTGATAACAGGACAGCATTACCAGATTGGGACTAGTGATGTCAGACCAGTGAGACTAGTGATGTCAGACCAGTGGGACTAGTGATGTCAGACCAGTGAGACTAGTGATGTCAGACCAGTGAGACTAGTGATGTCAGACCAGTGAGACTAGTG
>JAODLL010082393.1:0-15446 GCA_026546735.1 Forbesichthys agassizii | reverse complement strand
TACATTTCACATGGAAACAAACAACACCCCCTTAACCTGATCCTCCCCCCGGGCAAGGAAAAACTTCCCAAAAAACTTGTGTCTTTCACAGTGTTCTATAGTGAGGTCTTAACAGTCATCCTCAAGGATAACAACTTCCTTGTGCTCATTATTGTCAGAAACAATAACATTTCTCTCACACGTGCACGTGCACACGCACACGCACGTGCACGCCATTGTATCTCAGTGTACCTGCTAAGATTATCCTGCATTTCATTAGCTGCATCTCTCCCAGCTCCTGCCTTCCAAACATTCTTTTCTTTAGTACCTTGTCCATCTTCCTCTGACCTAACGCAGTGCTTGTTTCACAAAGCAACAAATGCGCACGTGCGCTCCACACACAAACGCATTCTCAATGATTGTTCTTTTGTTAAAAGAGATGTGAAGGGCCAAGCTTGTCTTGTCACCTGATCTAAAATTGGCCATGTCGGATTGAGTGCCTGTTAACATCCGCACGTCCTATAAAGTTGTGTAAAGAAGATTTACATGATTAATATGTAGGTCTTGGCCTACTGGGAGTGGCTCACTATACGTCACTATTCTGGTGAGAATAGGTCCATTATAGACTCAACAGTATAATCTAACGGGGTACGTTCAAGATCACCATGCTCTTTTTAAGTTGCACACAGGCCAGTATGTCACATACAGTAAGCAAATAGCCCATATAAGATAATATGCGAAAACACTACTGTTATTTGTTGACTTCAATTTGTAACGGTTTGTACGCTGTGCTGCAAATACTAATTGAAAAGCTAGGTTGCTAAGCTAACGATGGACCCTCTTTCCAGGGGGCTTTTTCCAGTCCGTCACTCCCTGCTTGCCTACTATATTTATAGACCTACCCCTGCATCTTTCTGGACTACATGTGGTGCGGATGACATTTTCCAAAGCAGCCCGCCTTTGCTCCATTTTCCCTTTGGCCTCTCACATGACCTATATGCTAAGTCCCGTATAGGACAGGGACTTTGGAGAATGTCAGCAGAGCCTTTGAGGATATTGGTTGTGTGTACGCACACGTGCACCTAAACTAGGGGAAATCGAATGTGCGGTCCACTGCCGAACACCGCGTGCGAGGGCATCCATTTTGTCCCGTTTCATAATTTAATAGGCAGCCTAGCCTTTGATATCTTCTGAAAAGCCAATGCCCCTTTAAGATTCTGATATGGTCTCTGTAGTTCTCTCGTTGCCACGTGCTTTAGGCTCATTCATGTCTGTTGCCAAGATACCTCTGTCAGGATCTGGAGCCTTTGTGTTTCTGATTTGGGACCTATTTGCATTTTGAAAATGGCCTTTCTAAAGCTGTTGCGCTGTGTCGGGTTAACACAGGTTCATCGACACGCAACTCTAACCTGTGATGTCAAGAGTGTGGTTGTGGTAACACATGCAACACTTCCACATGATATTTCCGTATGTTATCTGACAAACATCCCACACATAGGCCCTTCAATCTATCACTCAATCTATACCTTTTTAACATCACAAGGAATTATTGGGATAAAAGAAATCCATAATTCCTTACTTATATACGTTGCGAAAGTTGTTTATTCAATCTCTTATTCTTTAGGGATTATTTTCCCCCCGTGGGGCCGACGGATGGTTGTTGTAGGGGGGGGGGGGGATTATTTTGTAATTCCTGAAGAGGAGGAGGAGAAATTGTTCTGATGCAACACGGCAGCAATGAGACGACCCAAAAAGTGAACAGGACTGCTAGTTGCAGGTGTGTGTGTGTGTGTGAGAGAGAGAACACCTTGCATCTCACACTAGTCTGTAAATCCTGTAGCCTTTATTTATCTCTTTCTCTCTCTGCTGTTTCTCTTTGACTGTCTGTCTTTGTGTCTCTCTCCCCTTCCCCCCCCCCTCTCTCTCTCGCCACTGTCAAACACAGGCGCAGGCTCGTGATCCTCGGCGGTGTTGTCAGGAGGGTGTTTATGTGTGGTCTGTGCCTGTTTATGTCCACAGAGAGAGCCGTTTGGGCGGCAGCCAGCCTGTCTGCTGCTGTGGAGGCAGCAGGGCAGTGTGGGCGCCGCTGCTGCTGCACGAACACAAGGGGGAGAGAAACGTCTCTTAAAGCCACATTAATTTAACTGAGGACGCTATTATGGGATTACGCGCTGGCCGCGGTCAGCGGAGGGCTGCTTTGTCTACTGCTGCTGGTTCACTGTGCTCGCTGACAGCAGCCCTAACCCGCTCACATAAGAACACGTTGGGTTGTGAATGAGTAACCCTTCACATAGATATCAGCGTTATGTAAAGCGTGTTACATTTGTAGGTCTGTGGTGTGTACATGCACATGGGTTTCTGATGGTTACCTACATGGACCCCTGTCTTACTTTCAAGGTGGGGGTGTGGGGGGGGTCTCTGTCCTTGGTTACCGCTAGCGACACAGCTTTGATTTGGTGAACCGAAAGACCACAGACTTGTTGAGTTGCTATTTTACTGAAGCGGCCGAAACTATGCCTGTTCACATCTGGTTTCTCGGAAAGATTTGTTTAACCTGGCGTTGGATCAAGTGTATTTGACCTCCAAGCGTCGCTGGTTAATCCCGCTAAAGACGACGTCTTCAGCCGAATGTACATGTTAGAAATGAGACGTTCCAGTCCGTGTCTCGGTGACGTGGCATTTATTGACCCAGATTTAGCCAGCTGACATCTGGCTAGCGTGGTTGTATTCGGGCAGGCCGTGTCTAGAGCTTGTTGTCTTTCCTAACGGTGGCGTGTGATGAAAGCAGCAGGACAGTTTGCACACAGAGCCATGACAGGTGCTGAAGGACGTGGAACAATGCTACATTCCCCAGAACGCGGGATGCCATTGGGTTAATATGCCCGCTGACACCAGGTAATGTCAATTGGGGACCAGTCCTTAATTTCATCTCTCAATAGCTCCACCGCTCGTAGCCAGCCCCCTCCCAAAACTCTCCTTTAAGGCAACGTTGACATAAAGCGTTAAGGCTCCGTGCGTTCCCTCTCGTCCCCTGAGCGGCTGAATTCTCCTGACTGACTATATAAATTGTCCTCATTGTTTCTGTTCCAGTTAAGGGGACAAAGGAGGGGTACAGTAGAAGAATGGAGAGTTTGTAATTATGCCCCCCCCCCTCCCACTTTCCCTAACCCACCCACCCAAGAGCCCCGTTAAAAATGACAACCCTAATAGACTCTTTCAGACCTAATTATGATTTGTCTGTGGTTGGAATGAGGCAGATGAAAAGCCGGTGTAATTGGGGAGGATGGGTGGGGCCCGGGGGGGGTGGGGGGGGGTTCGTGTAGGCTCGAGCAGAGATCTCGGAGAAGGCCTGGGTGATGATAGACTTGATCGTTTTAGACTGTAGGTACTCTGTAAGCAAGAGAGCTTTATTTCTACAGGATAGTGCATTTCATTTACAAACAAGAGAGCAAAGAACTGACTAAGAACGTTGAACGTTGCTTCCATTCATAGTTTTCAGTCACGTGACCTGCGCGATCAGCTGGCGGGCAAAACAATAGATTAAAATGGCGGCTCACACTAGTCTACCCGTAAAGACGCCGCAAAACCCGGTACATTTCCTTTCCTTAGATTATTTGGATCACCTCTCAAACAGAGAAAAACAAAGATATGCTCACAAACTACAGGTTTTGGGCTCTTGCGATCCATATAAAGTCTCCACTGCCGTATTTCAGACGTTAAAACCCACCAGGTCGATGCCAGAGCTCGACTTAGGTGATGTTTACATTTACCTAGTGGAAAATCCCTCACTTTACACTGCTGCCAAGATGAAAGCGTATAAAAGTACTGACAATTGCATGCATTTTCGATCTGGATGGGTTAATAATGCTGCCGTTTGGGAGGTGACGTACATTAATTTTCACTTATTCCAAACTCAATTTAAAAAAAGATATTTGGATGATGTGTAAAACTAAGCTTATACGGTAACGTAATAGTGTGTTCCTGTTTTTATTTAGGCTTCCTTCTTTCGTATACACATGCAAAAAAGGTTTATCAGTCTAAACACAATGTTAACATATTGTATTTGTATTATATTTAGTTGAATAAAGCATAAAAGTTTTTTCAAATTTCTTTTTGAGTTTATTTGCATATTTTAATGTAACTGTACGGTAACTACAACAAAACAATGTCAAATCCATCACAAAATTTTGATTTTTGACTAAAAAATAGGATAGATTAATATACCTAAACACTTAAGTTAGTGTCTCTTACCTTTGATGAAATGTTCGCTGCAAGGTACGTGTATACTTGGACGGCTGCCATGTTTTGCCCTTCCTGGTGACAGGTACGTTTAATGGCACAAATCCATAATCTCCTTCTCTCTGAGTTTTATTTTTCTGACTGAATTCTATAGAAACACATCCCAGGGATGTATCCTCGTCGGCTATTGCATCCGATAGCACAACTATCCGGCATTTTGCCCAAACGAAAGTAACAGAGTATAATTTGTTTCCTATTACTTGGCGGGCAGCGGGAAATAACTAGGAAATCACGTTGTTTTGCCCTCCAAGGGGGCGTTCCCCTGAGTACGTGACGTCACGTGAAAACTATGAATTGGCATGGAGAGAACACACGGTCGAGCCTGTCTGTTTGTCTGTCCGTCGTTTCTTTTGGTCTCTTCCCCCGCACCCCTCCTTTTCCTCGCCCGTCGCCATCTCCTAATCGGGTTTATTTTCAGGAGCTCTGGACTGGATTAAAGCAAACCGTCTCCACTTTTTTCTCTCCCCCCCGATTTGTACGTGTCACTCTGTTTCTCAATGTTTTATCTCCGCTATGAGGAAAAAGTAACAAACGGGGGGGGGGGTGTAACGTATGGAATGACTGTCAAGAGTAGTTGTGCCCTCTGTGTTGTGTCTGTTCCTTTTAAATCGCGTCCATTTGCTTGATTTCCCTCCAAAGTTCCTGTCCCCTCCATCATGCCCGTGGGCTCCCTCCAGGTCTGTTGTCCATTAACTTGCTGACCCTTCCTCAGGGAGTTATATTTCAGCTATTTAGTTAATGAAGCAAGTCATTAGATGTTGATTGAGCCTCTGTCTCTGTGTGTGTGTGTGTGTGTGTTGCCCTGTTTGTTTGGCCTGAGAGGGCGAAGTTTACTCTAGGGCCAAAGACGAATGAGGTGTCTGTGTGTCTGTGTGTGCGTGTGTGGCTTTTCCGGTCACACAAACGTAGGCACACCGCTGGTTAAATAGTTTGAAATTGCACTCTGCTACTATTGCTCCTATTTTGCCACTTAAGATAGTGTGGGGTGAAAATCTGTAAACACAGACCTGAAGCTGTGTGTCGAGGGTTTATTACTTTTAGCCTGGTGCAGCAAGAGAATGTAGGAAACCGTTTGCACCGTTTAACACAAGCTGTATTTCAGCCACACCACCCGTGTTGGGAAATCAAGTCTTTGGGTTAGCTTATCCATGATTTCTGTTTAACTATTCATATTTCTAATGTAGCTGCCAGGGCTGTATTCGTTGTGAGGCGTCCCTCCATTCAACACATGAGAGCAGTTAAGCTTTGCACAGTGTCAACACTGTTTTCAGCAGGGAAGAACATAAGTCAGTCTCTCTCTCTCTCTCTGGGTGTGTGTGTGTGTGTGTGTTGCAAAGCCAGGTTCCATTGTGCAGTGTGTGTGCGCGCGCATGTCACTGCATTACATAGCCACGGTATCTGGATCTAATAAATGGCACGAGGCTGTTGGTAACCCTAGCTGATGACTGGCTTTTGTTCAGGCCAGAGCAGCTTCAGAATAGTGCTACTTTATTCTCAGGGATGAGCTCGTGAATAAATGTGTGATGATCCTCTCAAAGACCCCGTGACCAAGTAGAGATTCTTTCCAGCATCAGTGCAGGCAAGCTGTAGATGAAGTCCATATTCCAAATGTGGAATGATATAGGATATACATGACTGTGCTAGTTCTCTCTATAACCCAATTAGTAGCATTAGGTTACATCTATTTCAAACACATATTTTAACCCATTACTAATATTTTATTAGGTACTAGAGGCAAAAGCATACTGTACTTTTAAGTTCTTTTCTATAATTAGAATCTGTTTTTACTTAGTGGTGTTGTAAGCGATTATATTTTGCTAGCTTGTCTGTTCTGTGTGCACTGTAAATTGGTCAGTTGTCACTACACAGTCAATGGAAACACAAAGTGATGCAGACCTCACACAACGCTATTGTAGCCTTGGTAATACATGTTCAATAAGTTTTAGTTTTTTGTATCAAGCTCAAATATCAATTATCTTTCTCCAGCATAGTTTACTCCACCTTTAAGGTCAGGGATGTGTAAACCCTGTTATGACTAGCAGGCTAGTATGTCTTTGCGACAGGCCTTTTGGGAAATGTAGTTTTACTCAGGGAGAAGGCAAGTGAAGGCAAGTCAACCTCCCACTACTGTTAACAAATGTTTACAACACAAACAGACACACACTCAACGTTCCCATACTAGATATATGAGCAAAACTGGACACTAACGCGCACAAATAGTACGCTGCGTACACAATCATGCTCGTAGCTGTGTGGAGAGCCATGCTGTCAGAGCAGCTGTGTGTGTGTGTGTGTGTGTGTGTGTGTGCGTGAGCCGTTCTTTGTGCTCAGACGGTCACGTGCGGCCTCCCACAAGGAAGAGGCCCGCAGACGGGAAGTAACAGATCCAACCCTGACACACACATGCACCGCAGCCTTGCGTCAACCCGTACAGTTTGAGCACGATAACTGGTTTGGCTTGTTTCTATTCCCTTTCACAGGTCACTGTTTGAGACACAGAACAGCAAAGTGTGCACCAGTTGCCCCAATAAGACCCTCTTGCCTCAGCGCCAGCATACAGAGAGTGGCTGTATAGTACAGAATGGCTGGAGCAGCTGTTTGCACACTGATTTACGAGGACAGCATTATGGGATATAATAACAGGGCTCTGGGTTTTTACGACACTTTATGAGTGTGTTTTGCGTGTGTGTGTGCGCACGTGCGTGTACGTGCACACGCATCGAGTTAACTGAAGTAACATGATAAGGCCGTCCACTTCCTGGCATGGTTTACAGGCTCTCAGCAGATGAAAGTAGATTGCGCTGAGATGGCACACTAAGTGAAGCAAGGCGGGCTGTTTCTTCAGTGGGGGGAGCGGTTTACCGTGCAACACAGTAATCACGAGTAAACCGTACGGGTGTCTGTGTTCACAAACACCTGTCAATCCAGGCTCTCCGTGGACAGACAGACAGACAGACATACAGACAGATCGTGTACTTGGACGTACCATTTGTCTTACTGTCCTACACCGTCTCATATACATGCATGCTGTGGTGGTTCTGCATGTGTTTTGCATAAGCGGCAGCCCTAATGCTAACGAGCATGCGTCTCCCTCCTCCTGCAGGTTCCTCGGCCCTGCCCAGCAACATGGCTTACTTCGGAAGCTCTCAGGAGGAGGACGAGGAGGAGGACGAAGAGGAGGAGGTGAAAGGAGGAGGTTCATCTCACTTCCACGCTGCTGGCGGGAGCAGCCAGGCCTCCACCTCCTCCTCCTGCCACTCCACGCCTCGAAAGGGCAAGCCCCTCGCCCGGCAGCACCTCAACGGGCACGGTAAGTCTTGCTGTTTCCCCAGCAACCGCCGAAAAACAAACATTGAACTCATTTACCGCACGGTTACACATTTACTGCACGGTTACACTTGCATACATGCGTTCTCTTCCCTCTGACTCACACGTGCATACTGATGGTCAATATGCCAATGTTTTAAAGGTGCTTCATTAATAACGTTTATTATTAAATCAGTTTATCTTCCCTGCATTGGAATAGTGTGTGATTGTAATGTGTGTGTGTGTGTGTGTGGTTAACTTTACTTGTGAAAGTTTGTTTCATGTTCTTACATTGTTACATACATCGTGCCACAGGGAATAAGAAATGGGGGCTTTCCCCCAAGCAATACATGTAATTGAATTCAACTTTAGCATAACTGAAGCAGCGCGGTGCTCGTACGTAACCGGACACGTTTGAAACAAACTGACGAGGTGTGAAAGCCTTGTCAAGCAAAACCCACGCGAAGGGTGGGAAGAAGCTTTCAGTGAGAGCTGTCCCGACAGATGCACGGCGCACATTTAGCGGCGTTGGCGCGGCGGCGTCTTGCGTTTCCACGGCGAAGGAGACGGTGTCACATGGGACCGTGGGCCCAGCATATCCGCTCAGTTCCAGCCCAGTTAACACTTCGTGTTCTGAGCCCTAACAAGGTGTTTATGCACAAACTGCAACAGCTGGCGCCGGGGGAAGGGGCCCACATTGCACACGCAAACACGAACACCGGTGTGTATTGCGTACGCCCATGGGGGTGGGTGTGTGTGTGTGTGTGTGTGTGGGGGGGGGGGGATGCAGGGGGCACATACACTTGCGTGAACATGTACTAACTTGCACACTGCAATGTGCATCCATGTACAAATAATGTGCGTTCGTCCTGGGCTATAAACCTTGTTTATACTTTCCGGGCATATCCCCCGTCCTTTTATCCTAGACTTTTCGTCTTCTACCCAGCTGTTCAGAGTCAAGGGCATGGGTTTAGAGCTCTCCTTGCTGTGTAATGGTTCTGCTGCTATAGAGAAGTTCAAAAGGTGAATCCCATGCTAAGGTTTTTCCTCTACTGTTCTGCAGTGGAATGCGGAGCACTGTGTGGGAGAGAACACACACAAACACACGTGCGCGCGAACACACGCACACACACGCGCACGCACGCACGCACGCGCACGCACGCGCACGCACGCACGCGCACGCACGCACACGCACACACGCACACACGCACACGCACGTGCGTACACACTATAAAAAGTCTATCATGTGTTAAAATCTAGTCAAACTGTTTTATGGTTTGTTTTTTTTCCCCCCTTAGTTTCCATACATGTTTCCCAAACGGCTATCATTCATTCACATGCAAAATAAATATTATATATGTGGGCGACACGGTTGAGCTGGTTTTGTGGGGCCTATAAAGATTTTAAGGTCACCACAACACACTACGTGAGCTCCTGCGTGCCTATAAATGGGAACATATTGGTGTATATAGCGCTCAAGCTAGCAGACGCGTTCTTTTCTTATTAACACCTACCTCAGCATGTTGCTAGCATTTGGTGTCAAACAGGACACTTAAATATGCAGCGTGGGCCCTGCTCCAACCAGGAGCAGGGTTATACAAGCTCTGACGGAGGACAAGCAGTGGAAGAATAGGAGAGGGTTAGGAGAGGCCCTGCATTTGAAGCCATTCATCAGCCTCTTCCTCTCCGGGCCTCGGCCATGTTCCATGTTGACATCGCTAAATTAAACGGCTTTTATTGGGCCCAGCTCCTCGTTTCGCAGGATTTTTCTCTCGTTTTTCATTCAGCCGGAGGCCCGTGAGACCTGCACACACACACACACACACACACACACACACACACACGTGTAGTTACAAAGTGAGCGCGCGATAAGTCTGTGCACGTGAACCTGGTGGGTTTTCTCCCCGCAAACGGCCAGTGAATGCTGATAGATATTAAGACGCCATGTAAAAGCTAAAAAGAGGGCTATTGAATGCGTGCGTTAATTGGCACGCTTCTTCAGCATCGGCCGCGGGGCGCTAGGTGGCCTATATGAATTTTGAAGCAGGTCATTGACGTGCGGCATAAGATGCATATTTCACTGATTGGTGGCTTATACGGTAGCCAAAAGCCTGTCTCTGCTATGTTTGTCCTGTCCTTTTCCATTGCACCTTGGCGGTTATAACATTTGGGTTTTATGAAGCTATTCTGCACCACGGGGAGTATTGAAAAGGTTCATGTCCTCCTATTGGCGTAGAAAAGCTCTGTATGTGGCGTCTGAAATGTAGCCCCACTGGTCTACCTGATGGGCACACCAGTGGGAACTTTCCACGGCGTCTCGTTCTGTTTGCTCGAGCTAGCTTGATGTCATTTCATTACACACTTGGAGAAGGGGTGCTTAGTTACCGAAGGGGCCTACACCATCAACCTATTTGAGAACTACACAGGCCATCAACATGTACATGGACGTTTGGCAGGCAGTGGTCTCTCTTAAAAGATGATTCAGTGGGGAACTCTGTATATACTGTGTCAGTTACAACAACATACAAAGACATGTTAAGCCTTACTTATTGTGCCTGTGTGCTGTTTGTAATCATAACAATGTGTGGAGCTGTATCACTAAAGCTTGTCCTGTTCCAGAGGAGTTGTTGGCTAAGACCTTTAGTCACAGACATGTAGCGGCTGTTTCTCAGAGCTACTTTTGAGTTTGATGGATAATATAACAAGGTCCTAAGTAGACCAGTGGTTCTCAAGAGTATGTGGCTTTTGTACCTGCTTTCAGTTATATTTACAAGCTTAAGTACCACCCATTACCAGAATGCAGTAATTTTTCATTAAATAATTAGATGCAAAACATAAATATAGAATTGAAACAAAAAACAACAACAACAAAAGTATTAAATGCTCAATGGTTTCTTCAAACCTGTTGTTTTTTTTGGGACCAAGCGAAAAACAGATCAAATGTCATTGTCTTGACTGAGCTATTTCAAACCTAGAAATGATAAGTGTTTAGGCTAGCAGTAGTCATGCACTACCAGCAAGTAACACTAGGGGTATAGGTTGTACCCCTTTTATAATTCTATGGTTGTACCTGCATTTGAGAACTACTGCTATAGACTTTAGTGAATCGGGAACTGTACTTTCTTTAGTTGCATAATGGGTGTTAGCTCAGCTTATAGGTATAGGCGCTAATGCTAACTGGAGACTTTCTTTAGTTGCATAATGGGTGTTAGCTCAGCTTATAGGTATAGGTGCTAATGCTAACTGGAGACTTTCTATTTCCCCTCTAGTGTTCAACGGCCACGGGAAGGCCGGAACGAGGGAGAGCCAGCGACCCAAGGCGGGCACCCACGGCAGGGAGACTCTGCCGCCGCTCCTGCCACCTCCTCCGCCTCCCCCGCCGCCCCTCCTGAGGGAGCGCAGTGAGCGGGCGGAGGCGCGGGAGCAGGTCAGGGAGCAGCAGGCCTTGGCCAGCAGCAGGGCCCTGGCAGCGAACACCCACCGGAGAGCTGCCGAGGAGCTGCGCAAGCAGGTAGGCCACGCTGCGTTCAGGCTCTTGCGTTTGTTTTTTAAGCCTTGTGAATGAAAGGATGCGGTCGATGATGATGGCGACGGTTATTTTCAAAAGTCGATGGTTCTCCCACGCTAAATGCATTCTGTTTGAGGGGACAACATGCGCCGCGTGCATTGAAGTTGTTGTTTGTTTTATTTATGTCGTTTATTTAACGCGGGGTTAACTGAAAGCTAGCTAACAGTGTGTTATAAACATCGTCTGAAAGCAATCCATTTTTTTTTTATAACTAGAAAGTCACGCTTTTAAGATACTTTACATGGTTAGTATTATATTTAATGCTACTCCTGGGACATTTAATACCCTCAGACACTTTAGAACTCTGTTTAAGACTAATGCTGAAACATAGTGCTGGAGTAAAATACGTTTTTTAAAATGTATTATTATATTTATTATTTTATATAACATTATTAATATAATAAGTATCGAGAGCACTGGATTTGAGTTTCATTAACTGGCATACCCTGTACCGAAGATCACTTGAGTAATGCTGACAGCTGCCGCCATTTTCTAATCAACCGTATGAAGTCCAAACATCTGTGAGATTGAGCAGGCCTTTTGTCTTTCACACAAGGGACGACTGGGCCGCTGTTGCTTGTCAGGTTTCTGAATGCTCGCTTGTGTGGTGTTCTCTCTTTGACGCCATTGTTGTTTTACAGTGTCTGTGTAGCACAGTTACACATATCGGCTATTAATCTCCGGGTGGTTGGGGAAAGAAAGAAGTGTGAGATGAGGGTCAGGGTTTTTGATTCCTCAACTTCTTAGTCTTACTTTATGAATAGTTGAGGTGCACAGATATAATTGTGTTGTGCCCAATATGATGTGCTTTTGATGTGCAAGAGTCTGAGAAGGAAAATACGACCCCAATCCAACGAGCCCGTGTGCCGTTCCACCCAATTGTGTCCGAGCAGGGACTGCCCATTAGCAAGGCTATACTATGAGAAAATGAGAAAATGTAGATGAACAGGCTGCAGCTAGCTTAAAGCAGAACTGTTTGCTATTATTCCTTTATCCCCCCCCCCCCCCCCCGGTTGCGGTTCTGTCTTTCTCACACAAACCCCTCTGCTTTCAGGGGTTTCTCCTGACTAATATTGTACCTTTTTTCTTGCACTGTGCTGGAGTGCTTATCCCCTCCTCTCCCCATGTCCATTGTCTCTGGGAGAGAGTAATGATTGTGTTTTGGCCTGCCTTGACTGCAGCTATATATAGAGGTGCAGGCTAGAGGGTGTGAATCTCTCTCTCTCTCTCTGGGTTTCAAGGAGCTCCACAAGATGAAGAGAAGATGAGGAGGAATAGAGAGGGCATGCATGGGGAAGTGGATTCAACGTAGAAAACTATTGTTCTCTGACAACTACACATAATCACGGTCACACATCTCCTGGGCTTTGTGCAGCCTCTCTTTGTCCATCTTCGTGTATAGCTTGTGCCCCCCCCCACCCCCCCGCTATTGTATCTCACATTCTATCCTTCTCTATTTGCTGTCTCCTCAAGGACAGACTATCTATCTATCTAGTGTTGTCGTCAGTAGTGGTGTGTTGTCACTAAGGCAGGCAGGGCTTCACATTGTGAGGTGGGCAGAACCTTCTAATGAAGCCAATCTTGGTGTGTTCCAAGACTGACTTCAGCCCATTTACTATGCTGCCTCAGTTTGTCTCAGGGTGCTCAATATATCAACTCAGTATCGTTATCGCGATACAACAGCGCAATATATCGACCATGTTCCAGGAAGTGGAGTGAGCCCTGCCACGCCCCACAGCGGAGCAGACGGCACAGGGCAGACGGAGTAGCAGCTCGTGTTCAGAGAAACATTGGTGAGGCAGATTTGTACTTATGAGTCTCATGATCGATTAAGTTGAACCTGCCAGCCTACAAGTTGTATTTTGCGTGGTGCATCACCCGTGCTACTGCTGCAAAGTTAACAAATCGCGCTAGCTAGCTACCTGGCTGAACACATGGACGTTACGATCGGACATACAGCCTAACCAGGACTTAGCTTAAGACTATGAAAATGTTCGATTAAATGTCCTACCTGTATTTTGTGTCTATGTCCCTACATGATTCCTTTTATTCCTCATTACAGTATTTGCTGTCTTGTGTTTATTAGCTCTATGCACCCGTGTTAAAACGGCCATGTTGTGCCCTTGACAACATGGCTCTAGTCATTTGGGAGGATTAGTACCCCCGATTAGCATTCGCAGTGTGTATGTTAAGTGTGTTCAGGACACACTTGGACGCACACAACTGTGAAAGTACTGGCTAAGCCATATTAAAGGTTAAGTGATTAAATAGCCTTAAAATAACCTAGGGGGCTTTACTTAACGTACTAAGGGTTTATTCATTATCATAACATCACTGTGATTTAATATTATTCCATTTAATAGGGGCTTGTGGCAACAAATGTATGTAGTTTTACGACCTGTTGCAATTAATTGTGTGTGTGTGTGTGTGTATATGTATGTATGTATATATGTATGTATATATATATATATGTATGTATGTATGTATGTATGTATATAAAAAGAGGTACATTATGCAAATTCCACACTCATGGGGCTTCAAGAGGTTGAATGAGGCGTTGCCACTAGATGGCGCCCTCTCCATTTATTTCATTGGATACTTGTAGCTAACCTGACACTAGGGCTGCTCGATTATGGAAAAGGTAATAATCATGATAATTTTGGTCAGTATTGAAATCAGTTATTTAATATGAATTCTCATTGACTTTGGAAAGATGTTGCATTTACCGCATCTAAATGGTGAAACTAATGGTCTAGTGGTCTGGGTGGTGGGCTCACAGACAGAGTTGTGGCTCTTTCTCCATCGGTCTCTAGCCGCATGTCCAGTGAGTGGTGTGGTTTCAACCGGTGACCTTTCTCTCGCCGTCTCTCCTCTGCATTACAAGTCCGTTGGCCTGGGGCTGCGTCACATCTCGCCCTAATAAGGCCGCGCAAAGGAAATGTCTGCCCGTCCGTCGCCCCCAGCCAGTCAGTGTCTAGGTGCGTCACGTTAGCCGTTACGGTGTGGTGTTTAGGGTACAAGGAGAAGGCACAGACACCTTCATTGGCGCTTAGCTTAGATTTAGCTGCGTTTGTCTGCGTCTTATGTGTGACTAGAAAGCTAGTTTAGCCGCGCGTAATACACATCTGTGTGTCTTTATTAGTCCTGAACGGGGGTGTGCTCTTATTCCCAGCTGGCCTGTTGTCTCCCTCCCTCCCTCCCCCCCTCTCTCTCTCTCTCTCTTTCTCTCTTTCTGGTGTTATCTGCTGCAGATGTTGCCTGTTAAAACCTTCCTGCCCGGCCCCAGCTGGGCTATAGCAACACATGATGTCATGTAGCCCCGCCCCCTCTCCCTCCCCACTCCCTCGCTCTGCTCACGTGCGACCGAGGTTCGCTACGGAATAGGCTCCGGGCTGCCTGCTCGTCTGTTCTACTTTGTTTGTCTTTCCCTTCACATACTGTGCTGCCCATGTTTGCTCATGGGTTCTTTCTATCTAGTCAGACTATTATCTAGTCAGACTATTATCTAGTCAGACTATTATCTAGTCAGACTATTATTTAGCCTTCTTCTTCTGTTTCTTTCCTTCTTCCTCAACAAGGTCTACTTAGAAGACTTACTTTACTTTACAAGGAACATAATTCCAATCGCCCTCTTTGACTTTATCCAGACATTTCCACCAATCTCTGCTTCTCTATTCTTCCCTTCCCCTGAAAACCATAGACCAAACAGAAACACACAGAGAGCCACTAGCAGAGCCCCCCCCTTACTGGTTCTGAGCAGTTGGCTCGCTGAGCCCTCTTGTGGCAGAAAGCCACCATGACAGCTTGCCTCACAGATTTATTGCTTGGTCAGCAAGTCGGACACACAAAACGTACATAGTAGCTAGCTGGCTACATGCTAATTCATCATGTTCCCACCTGACGGCCGTTTCATTGCTCCCATTGTCAAACAGTGTTTATACCGCTTCCCTGGATGTGATGGTTAGCAAAGACAAAGTCCACGTTCTGTCATTTAACTGATGGTGGAGGGATTAATTAATGCTCAATTTACATGTAGATGATTAACAGTGACATTATATAGACGTTTTGATGTCCATGATGTTGGAGAGCCTCCCTCCCTGTCTCCCACCCTCTCCATGTCTGCCTGCGTCTCGCTGTGTTTTTCCATTGTCACTAAGTCTGAGGAAGTGGGGGGGGTTCAGACCATTGATGGAGGCAGGGTTATGTTTCACCCCCCTCCCTTATCTTTTAATGGCCGGGTCTTTGTGTCGTCGGGTGGGGGGGGGGGGGGGGGGGGGGGGGGGGGGGGGGGGGG
>JAODLL010082392.1:0-15447 GCA_026546735.1 Forbesichthys agassizii | reverse complement strand
GTGATTATGGAGAAATAAATATCTGTCCATTGTCTGGCACAGACAGTGAGTAGGTTGGATAGTGATGCCACCAAAGCTTGTCAACTCCCGAGAGACACCACTGGAATCCGTCAGAAGAAACTTGTCTGTGTTCCTCAAAATGTTCTTACAATTATCTTAATTAAGCCTAAAGCAGGAGATAAACAGAACTAAAATGAATGAACTTCCTCTGTGGAATGTTCAAACAAGTGGGGGAAAATGTAGCCGAGAGACCAGGAATGCTGACTTTAATCGGTGCACGTTTGAATATCGTAGTTATGTATCACACTGACAGTGGCAATTCTCTAGTGCAGGAATGTTTACTGTTGCACTGGAGTTTGACCTATGTATTAAAGTGTGCTTTCTCATCAAGCATTCTTTCTCTTAAGTCTTATCAGGGAAAAAAGCGGGAAAACACATAAAACAAAATCAACGATCAAATCACATGACGATTAATGCTGTAGCATCAAGTGAAATACTGTAATAACTGACCTTCTCTGGGATGGCTGTCCCACAGGAAGTGCTTTGTCCTCGTAGAAGCGCCTCATGGCAAACCTGTCAAGTGCCTGGTCAGCACTGAAAACCCCAAATATGACATCAATAACATTATCAGTCTAGTGTTGAAAGTGTTTTGTGTTTTGTTTAACGGTTCTATCAGTCCATATAATGGACTGTATGCTATCTGCATTTCAGATTATTTAGCCTACTGCCACAACATTTACACAATGTACAAGTTTTGCCAGATCAAAATTAATCAATAAATAATTATCTGTGTATTTACACAGGCTTCTCTACTGTCCGTGACCCCATGATGAAAACATCATCATCAATATACCCTTAACCTCTCCAGGTCAGACGTCTCAAAGAGCCATGTGAGTTGCGTTACCTGGCCGATATGTTGCTGTAGTGCATGTATGCTGCCACCACAACCCCGGTACGGCCACGGTTTCCCTGGGAGACAACAAGGAAGCGTGTGGTGGGTTAGAGAGAGAGAGAGAGAGAGAGCTACACCTGTTATTATTCAGGCTGTCTTGTAACATTGCTGGTCAGGTGAGCTTTACCTTGTTGTGCAACACCACCACATTGCGGGGGTCCGCGTTTAGCCATGTATCCATGGCCTTGCACATGCTGCAGATTTTATCCAGCGGTGGGGCATGGAGGTCTGGCCAGCCGAAGTCCAGGACCTGCAGCGAGTCGGCCAGGCCAGAAGAGGCCGCTACTGGTTTACATGGAAAACTATTTTCTTGACACTATCTCACATGCAAGCGGACATCAGAGGGACTCTGAGGGACCTTCAGTAGAGTTGGGGTGGCTGTGTGTTAACTAAAGGATACATAATGTGGCAACCTCCAGTGAATAAAAAATGAATCCAACACAAATGCCCCAATCTGCATTTCCCTGAATGGCCACTTGAGGCTGGCTCCAAAGGTGAGTCCATTCCCATAGACCCCTTTGATAAAATGTTCTACATTACATTAGAAATAAACAGTCATGTACAAACATTTTTTTTTTTTATAGCTAGTTTGCTCATATATGACAACTGTACGGTGGGTGCATATTTATATACCGCATCAGATGAAAATATATTAACCCACACATACAGAATATCTCATTATCATGCATAGCCGGGAGTTACAGGTATTGCCAAGATAGCAACTGCCAGTGAGCACAATTGTGCTTCAAACCCTTTCTTCAGAAAACCTATGGGTGACGTTCATGGAGGGTTTGTCCATTTACTCCTCGAGTTAGGTCCAGATTAGAATAGTCTTTACAACAGCTCGCCCTCGTCGCACAGTTCATATGCAACATGTACGACATTCCAGTTGCATAACATTACCTTGTGATTTAATTTGATGATGTCACCCCTTCGCTCACTGAGGTTGAGGATCTGAAATTAAATAAAGATTGCATGAACATTAATTTACCATCTTAAAAAAGGCAAAATTTTGATAGATGACCTTTAAATTCCTCTTATATGCAGTTGTACATGCTATGTATGTATGTTATACATAATTGCTCATTATAATTATATAACAACCTATTATTATAAACTATTATTTACTTATGTTAAGGAAAGGAAATTAGAATATACTGCACTGATTTGTTTACCATGGTAAAAAGTGAATGTGTTTCCACCACCGTCTGTATGTAATATTCCCATAGAACGATGTGACATTGCTCCTTACCAGATAGTTGTCCCCGTGCTTGGAGCGCA
Organism: Forbesichthys agassizii; assembly: GCA_026546735.1. Taxonomy (NCBI): domain Eukaryota; kingdom Metazoa; phylum Chordata; class Actinopteri; order Percopsiformes; family Amblyopsidae; genus Forbesichthys; species Forbesichthys agassizii. The sequence goes on along the minus strand of JAODLL010082392.1, from coordinate 13,214 downwards.
GCATGGAGGCCACCTCCGTCAGGTGGCAGGTGTAGCTGTGCTCCTCGGCCGCACCGGGGAAGGAGACCGAGATGATCCTCTCAGTGATGTAGACCAGATCCATCTCACAGCTCTCCTCCATGGCTTGGAGCACGCTCTGGCTCCTGGACACATCAGGGGGATGGGGGGGGAAGGGAGGAGACGTTGAGCTGGGCTGGCGGGAGGAGTGGATGAACTAGCTACGGTAGGCCGTGTGTGTTGTTGTGTCTTACCCTGACTGTCTTCTCCTTGTATCCACACTCTTGCAGGACCGTGTAGAACCCTGGACACACACACGCACACACACACACACAAGAGGAATGATTTACATTAAACATAAGAAAAGGATAATGTTAATTAAGATAAATGCCTTTATAGATGATGAGGAAAAGGGTGTAGACAGAAACAGCAAGATGGTTAGGAAGAATGCAAGGCCGAGATAGTCAGACAGTAATTGAGTATCTTCCGGAACACGTACTTCCAGCTGGTTTCTGGAGAGAGGCGCTGTCAACCCCCTGACCCATGCCCCAATTAGCCTGTCCCTTATCCAGCAATGTATCCACCAAGAGATCATTCTGCTAAATGTGTTGGATGCTGGTTTGTATTCACATTAGTGCAAATATCTTTCTTCAAGTTTTCCCAGTTTGAGAATCCCAGTGGATTCTCAACTTTCCCAAGCAATAATTAACTAATACATAATTAACCAGCAATGCTTTGTCGCCATTTTGCAAGAAAGCTCTTCAAACACATTAGTGGCAAATAGAGAAATAGCTGGCACGTGGCTTTGTGTTGATGTACACCTAGTTTACAGCGACAGCGCTAAGCGCATGGTGTTAGTGTAATGAAACAATCTGTTCACACAGGGCTCTGACAGTGCTGTGTGGTAACATTCTGGATCGCAGTCAGAAATCTTATTTGGATGTGTGGTTAAAGAACCTGCACACAATTCAAATGGGACACATTCAAAATGCACGCTTCATGAACACATCTAACGATCAATCAATGTAACAACAACAATCAAACGACTAGCATGGACTAACAGCAAAAAGCAATGAACTGAAGAAAAAACTATTGCTACAGTACTGTATATATTTTCACAAAATCAACAATGGAGAGCCATAACTATTGTATCGAAGGGTCAAACATCGACGCACCTGTTAGGGACAGGGCCTACCTTGTTGAACAGGTGACCTGTGCTTCGCCTCCAAGAAGTACGCAATGAGGCATAATGCCTTCGCATGGAACTGCCAAAAGGCATTGTGGGGCAAAACACTTTGCAATCACAAACAAACCCTGGCAATGACCTCTTGGTACAATCAACAAATAAGAAAAAAAAAAGGGGGAAAAAAAAAGAAATTATCCTTTTCTTGCGACAGCAGGCAGAACTTTCTTTGAATTTAATTTGATATTATGAAAAAAAAGTGACATAAACCAAGCGTAAAGCGTTAAAAATATGAATACTAATGAATCCATTGAATATAAACGATGTGGTTAAAGAGAGCATCGACGGCAGAACATTCTCTCCTCCTCAGCCGTGTTCTCCGTTTTGGCTGTTTTTGCTTCTCTCTCCCCCTCTCTCTACCCACCCCCCCCACCCCCCCACCCCACTGTGCTTTTCATCAGCCTTCATCCTCATTATCTCTCATTACCCCGCCCCACCCCCATACCACGCATACGTGTGCATGTGATGTTGTGCGTGCATGTAGCTGTGACGTATGATGCCAACATGCAGCGTGCCACCGCGGTAGAGTGATAGATTAGGAATGTATGTTGTGGTGCGGGTATTGTATGTAAACAGGTAATTCATGCATTTGGTTGCGCGCCTCTCCTGTGCTCCTATCTCCTCTGACTGACAAATAGTTATGTTTACAGTCTGGAGCGCTACACCACTATGTACCTATTCTATGGACACCGCTTTTCCTTTGCCTGTTTGCAGCTTCTGCATGAAGTCAATTATGTGTCGATGAGCGTGTGTACTGTACACACAGCCATACACTACCTGACCTGGGTCTGAGCTACGATCAAAGCCCAGCAGTTGACTCAAATACACTGACTCGCCGAGAGACAGCAGCCACATCCACACAAAAATGTATATCTCCATATAAAGTAAATTGGGTTTTTTACTAGTTATTTCAAAGTGAAGATGAAGAGAAGAAAGAGCATTTATATTAATCTGTATGCTATGTTACATTAAACTATATCATTACATTAAAAAATGTTCTTTGGACTGTTATATTACTAGAGATGATTCTAACTCTTTCCTAACACACACACACACACACACAGATATACAGTACATAAAGCGATTAAAATTGTAAGTGAAAGTATAATAACTTGTGATTTCTTGTGATTGAGTTTCATACTTACCGGTGTATCTACATGCTTTAACGGGAGTTGGGGAGTTGGAGGCTAAACAGAAAGAGAAAACCTAGTTAGTCACAAACAAGCGTGTCAGTTTTGTTCTTAAACGTACAGTACATGACACAAGGTATGTACTGTAGCATGCTGCATTATACTGTAATGTAAACTGTATCACGTTAACAATAAATGGAATATTTAAAAATGTATTTTTGATTACATCTGAATAGAATGTAAACAGTAACCCATTGTTGTTAAAGACGATATAGGCAGATTTAAAGGGCATATTTCAAATGTTATTTGAAAGATTTTAATAGCATTCAATTCCAAGTGATTATAGACTATACAACTCTATGAGCTACTGTATGAGCAGACCAATCAATTCATAGCTTTAAATGTTTGAAATAGAGAATGTAGTGCCGGTGCACAATTTGTTGTTATAAGTTGGTAACAGAGCACCCTCTACAGGAAAAATATACAATTACAGTTCTTCACAAACTATCACATTTGTTGCACATCTTCGGATAACATACTAAATAATAAGGCATGTGATTAAATTAATAGCATAGCCTTTCCCATTTAGAGACCAAGACCTATTTGAATGTTTCCTCAACTTTCCTCATCTTTATATGTCTGCACACACACACACACACACACACACCCCCACACACACACACACACACGCACGCACGAACATGCACTCAGAAAAACTCACCAGCTCATAGTTAGTCTGTGCTTGACATGATGTAGTTACCTGAAAATGAAATGAATAAAAAATCTGGTTGAAAAGAGTATTTATTAAGACAGTAGATAAATACCTCAAGTTAAATGATGCACAATGTAGTTTGGCATGTTACACAACGAAAGTTAAAACACAACACCAAACACTGTGTAATCCAAGACAGAGTGAGCTGAGGAGAATGTTTTCATTAGGAAAAGAAGACTTCCTTCTGTGCGGAACAGCATGTTTGCCAGCCATGCTGACAGGTCGAGAGAACTAATTAGTTATGACGTGCACGCTCAACATCAAGAACATGACGCTAAGCTAATGTGTTTTGCTCTAATATGCAACGAATGCACGCATGTGTGTCCCCCACATGGAAACCATGGAAACCAATATGTTTACAATCGATGAAATGAGAGAGCAAACCACAGTATCAGCCGGCGTCAGGCCCAGTAAAAGAAGGAAGCGTTGTAATTTGTTTATTTTGTGGAGACAAAAGGACTTATTAACTTTGTAAATCATCAACCCCCCCAAACACACACACACACACACACACACACACTCCATATTGTAAAGCACTGACTAGATAAAATCTCTGCAGCAGATTCCGCCCAGTCCGTTCTGATAAGCATGTTGATGTCATACTGTAGGCTACACTGACTCGACTTTAAGCCGTGTCAGTTTATTTTTGACCAAATGGTAGTAGAAGGGAGGATTCACAACATGCTACTGCATGCAAGAAATGTAAATTTGTATTTCATATGACACACGGACGATATATGAAATGCCTTTACACAAATATAATTTTCATATCTAATTCTAAACATTTCATGTTTGGTTGTCTAGTATGGACAGGAAAGGCCTCGACTATGAAATATTTGCCTAGCATACCATTTAACCAAGAATCCTGAATTAAAAAATAAATAAAATATATTTGAGATAAAATGTTCAGCAAGTCTTACACTTTGGAACTTGAATATGGGGCCAGAATATTTTTCTATTGCTGCTTACTAGAGTTGCATATCCTCTAATCTAGGCCTGTCCCAATAATTACTATGTTGACTTATTGTGTGGTCATAACAGGGTTAAGTAGCCGGCAAGTCTGGCGAAGTATTTTGTAGTTTTCAATCCCAGATAAAACTATTATAGTTGACCAGTTTTCAAGAATATAAGCTCTTTCATGAAAACTATGTGCATGAAGGTACCGTTGCTATAGCTATGTTACAAATATTATTGTCAATCCAATGTAAAGTAATATGCACTGCAATATTTAGTTTAATACAATATATCTATTGTTGTTTAGGCCTATTGAGTGTGTTTGTGCTTTTAAGTTTCCATGTAGTACATGGCCAGCAGGTACTGTATAGTATACTAAAAATGGCTAGTGATCAATGAGGAAAAGAGAGGAGCTTCATTAACGAGGTTCTACTACAACCAATGTTCAAACCAAACCTACGCCCTTGGTCTTAATGTTAGCTAATGCATCTACCTATTCCTGGACTGATCTTCATTGCCTATGTCTGTGTCTTTAAAGTTCTGTTCTTTTACATGTCTGTCTTCGCCATGTGGAGTCACTTGTTTCACTCCCTGGTTTCTGAGGTGATTGTCTTATTGGTTCCACCTGATTCTCTTAGATATTCTAGTATGCTCTACAGTCTACATAATTCCTGCTGGGTCTGAGAACCGTATAGTAAATGTGCTAAGCCAGTGAACATGGGGTCTCAATGTCATGTATCACTGTCATCCTATGGTCAACAGTAATATACAGCTGAGGGTATATTCTGTTCGGTGACTGTAGAAGAAGCCTTGAGCTACAATAGCATCCACTAATATTGATCTGTCATACAAGTACAAGGCAGACTCAAAACTTGGGTTTTCCTAAGGCAGCACAAAGAGAGTAAAATGAGTCACCTACAGTTCAGATGGGTAGACATAAAAACATACAGGACCACGTGAGAGAGAAAAAAACATTTGGCAGACACCACGACTGGCTTCACCTAATCGCACCATCTTACATTCCACTGTTTCTCATCACCGCACCAACACACCAAGTGAACCAACAGCTATGCTGGAATGATCCATATATGGCCAGCAGAATGATCCAAATATGGCCAGCAGAATGATCCAAATATGGCCAGCAGAGCCAGGAGCACATGCGTTTCAGAAGGACCAAGTCAGAAGGATAAAAGCGTGTCTTCCGATAATCCCCAGACACGCACACCCGCATTGGAAAACTCAACACCTGCACATGAGGTAGCAAGACATAGTTATTCAAAGCTCTAGATATGTAAAATAATACTATTCCGTTTTTTAAATTTTTTTATAACTGACTCCTTAAAAAGTTATTTTTATGTACTTTTATCTTTTGCTAAATTGTAGAAAAATATTCGTCAAAACATTTCAAGCAGAATTATCAAGATTTTTTGTGTTACACCATTTCACTAATAATCCCAGGAATCGTTGTAGCTTCTTGATTGTCTGAGGGACTGGCCATGACTGGAGGGCCTTCACCTTTAGCTCCTCCATGCTGGCCCCCTCCGGAGTGATGCGGTAGCCCAGGAAGGAGACGGTGGCCTGGTGGAACAGGCTCTTCTCACCCTTGACGAAGAGCCTGTGCTGCCACAGACGATGGAGCACAGCACGCACGTGGGCCACGTGCTCCGAGACAGTCGGGGAGTAGATCATGATGTCGTCGATGTAGACTACGACGTACCTCCCTAACATGTCTCGGAACACCTTGTCCATGAAGAACTGGAAGACGGCCAGGGCGTTGGCCAGTCCAAAGAGCATCACCAGATACTCATAGTGGCCCGACGTGGTGCTGAAGGCTGCCTTCCATTCGTCTCCCTCCCGGACTCGGATGAGGTTGAAGGCACGGAGGTCCAGCTTGGTGAAGTGCCTCGACCCTCTTAGCTGCTCGATGGCGGATGGGACGAGGGGCATGGGGTACCTGTACTTGCTGGTGATGGTGTTCAGTCCCCGGAAGTCGATACAAGGACGGAGCCCCCCATCCTTCCCAACAAAGAAAAAGCTTGTGCGCCTCGGCTACGTATTCCTTCATAGCTTTCGTCTCCGCCACCGAGAGCGGGTAGATCTTGTTTCGCGGGGGCGAGGCACTGGCCTCCAGCTCTATGGCACAGTCCCAGGAGCGATGGGGAGGGAGACACTTTGCTCTGTCCACGTCGAACACATCCGCCAGGTCCCGGTATTCAGCGGGGATGTTGGGCTTGAGAGCGCTCTGCGGGCTCTCCACGGAGGTGGTCCCGCACTGCAGCTGGAGACAGGTCTTCCGGCATGCCCCCGACCATCCCTGTATCTCCCCTCTTCTACAGGAGATCTGTGGGTCATGCCGTTGTAGCCAAGGGAGACCCAGGATTATCGGATGGAGGGACGATGACAGCACCAGGAGCTCCAGTCTCTCCCGGTGGCAACCGTTCATGGTCAGGGAGAGCGGCCTGGTGACGTGAGTGATGGTGCCATTGCCAATGGGCCGGCCGTCTAAAGCCCTGATGGAAATCGCGGACCTCAACCTGCGTGTTGGCAATTGCAGTGTGGACACCAGTGCCTGGTCGATGAAGCTCCCCGCGGCACCGGAATCTATCAGGGCTGATGTTACATGGGAGTAAGTACTACTGGAAACCACAACCGAGCAACAGAAAGGGTTGCCTATGTTATGACTCTTGAGCGCCCCCACCGTTCTCGGTTTGGTCTGCACAGTACTCACCCCCTTAGCAGCACGTGGCTTGGTGTGTGGGCAGTCCTTGTGGAGATGCCGCCCCTCGCCACAGTACATGCACAATTCCCGATGACTCCAGAGTTCCCGTTCCTCCGCGGTGAGCCTCACGCCTCCCAGCTCCATCGGTTTCGGTTCGGTGCTTGAACCGTGGGGGAGAAGCGGGGTACGCCGACCTAGTCGGTCACGCTCACGGAGCTGCCCGTCTATAGCGATCGCTCTGGCGATGTACGCATTCAGCAGCAGATCCCCCGAAACGCACGCCAGCTCCATCCGTACCTCCACTCGCAGCCCTTGTTCGAAGGCAGTACGGAGAGCTGGGTCATTCCAGCCACAAATGCACAGTAGATAAGGACAGGGGAGCAATCAAGGGATGAGGAACAGGTGTGGGAGGCCCTGATTGCCACCTGTCGCAGATCGGCTGTCAGTATTCCGGGGACGGTGCGCGAGAGCGCGCCAGGCCGGAGGGCGCGGCCCCGCCGCGGGACGCCAGCTTGACACATAGCTGTCTTGTGAGATTGCTAACTTGATACTTGCTAACTTGATAGCCAATGTCTGGTCAGTGATTAAGCAATAATCAAGTGTTTCATTAATTAAAAATAACATTCTTGTCTCACTTTGGTCACCCCATCTCTGAAAGGGTTGAATGGTCTGACTGCACACAACTGGTATCTACTCTTGTCAACATTTTAGTCCAGGCTATTTGTTCGTGTGGAAGCCCTGCCACAGTACAGTACATCAATAGCTTGCATATAGTGTACAAACATGTTAGCTTTTGTTTTAACTAAGCATATTTAAAAAATATTTATTTCAAATATTTTCTTCTTGAGGAACAGACGGTGCGACACAAAGAGATACTTGTTGATAGTATTTCTTCATTATCTTGACAACCAGGACAGTCTAGCTAGCAAAACAAGTAAAACTATTTAACTCATGATTAGTGTAAAGTTGTAGGCTAATGTTCAAGGCATATAAAATATGTATTTGTAACCGTTAAATATAGTAAGAATTAAGTACTTGTCTCTACATTGGTCTGCTTTCATTCACATCATAGCCATACTGGCATTTTCCCTGTAATGATAATGGACGCTAGGTGGGAAATTGAAGAAGCAAATATGGTATATTGACCCCTGTTCCCGTTCATACGTGACCCCATGCCATATGTCCCTGTATTTTACAGGGACCAGTACTGCATGTGAAAAGGGCTTTAAACCCATTCCAAGTTAAAAAGGCCAATAGACTACAAGACAACTGTCAAACAGTAGCACTGGGATCTTATAATCTCAAACAGTCACAAGGGCTGTCTGTGACGTCCAGCCAGCACCCACCCCAAAAAGGGCTAAGCAGAGGGTTAGTTGGCAAAAATCTCATGTGAGTCTCCACAGTTTACCTTCTCTCCACAGCAGCTCCATAAGAGCATGTTTCAGGGTTGTAAACACAAGGGGTGGGGTTGGGTCTGGAAATCAGTATGAATGCTTTTGTACTACATGGTCTGAATTCATGCATCACATCATAGCAATGAAAAATCTACTGTTTCACATCTCATTAAAAACAATCTTATTATTTATTTATTTTTGTACTGTTAACATAAACTATTCATCATCTCTTAAAAAACACCTTCCACTTGTTTTATATTTCATGTCAAATGCATGTGCCACTTGTCAGCCTGTGGAAAATGACATAAGGGGCATTTTACAAATATTACACAATACAGACAACAGGTATGCCTAAATATAGTAAGAATGAGTTTACACGAAGGTGAAGATGCCACTGTTGGCTACAGTTTAGCATATCATGCTTTGGCTAGCATTCCTACATTGAAAATTAGGTTTCAAAGACTGGGTAGGTTGGGTACATCAAGCTTATGTCTGTAAAAGAAACCATTTGTTTTTTTTTAACTACAACCTGTGAACGACATACATATGCATCATGCAATTTCTCGCAATCCGGCTGCTCTATGCACAAAGCATTGTGGTGTGTGTGTTTCTCTGCTTTTGAAAATGCAATGATACCCATGCATGTTTCTCTTTCACAACTATGCTGTCTAAGCTGTTAACAATTGGAGAGGGCCTATATAATTGTGCATTACAATTACTGACTTTTCAGGCTTTTTGTTTAATATATATATAACACATTTTGCAAAGAGTTGCAAAGGCAGCTAGCAAAAAAAAACAAAAAAAAATAGAACAAAATAGTCTTCAACAACCCAAAACTCAACTCCCCCCTCTGCTCCCGTTGGTCTGCCATTGGAAAGTGACAACCCTGTTGTAGCTGTGTGTGTGCGTGTGCGGGATTGAATTTGGCTCGAGCCAGCCAGAGCTGGGCTCCGGGTACATAGGCTATGGTAAGATGAAAATGAGCCATAGCAGTTGACCTGTGGGTTGCATAACTAACATGTTAACCAAGCGATAATTTCTGCTCTGCTGCTTAGCTACAGATAGCAGCCGTACCCACCGTGGTCTGGACCTTAATATTTTTTCCAAGGTGTTGTGAAAAGAGTCGTGAAATAAAATGCCTACTTTGGTACTGCAAATATATTGTATTTGGCTAAGATACCCGACTTCCTCGTTTGAAAATTCACCTGGATCCCCTGCGTGGGCCGAGTGAATTATTGTCATTACAACACATAATTTAGGCTACTGAAAACAGCAGTACTTTGACTTAGATTTACGATTGCTCTATGTCAAATGAAGGTGCAGGCCACTGCACTCTGCAGCCTGTTAGCAACAATAATAGGCTACAATTCATTTATTTTCAACAAACAGCAGCTAATTCTGGCCAAGTGTGGGTTTTTTAATAACTTGAGTGTTTACATAGCAAACTGTGTAGAGATCATCATCTTATCTCAGGAATAGCTCCTGTGTCTATGTGAGAAAGTGAACTTTCATGTTCCTCATGAATTAGTGTATTATTTGCATAACAGCCAAATATTTGTTTGATTTGAATCTTAGATTATTCCTTTATTTCGTTAATCGATAATTTCCCTAGAGTAGCCTAATATAAAATAAATAGGTCTACATTTTAGTAGTCTACGATTCCCAATTCACGAAAAATATGGCTCCCACATAGAACATCCCAATCTCAATACTGGTCATACCATATGTCATTTCTGACGCTACAACTATACTATAGCTCTTGAATCCTACCTGTAGCACCTTCTAACGTGTTTGTAGCTATGCGACACTGCAATATGACCTAAGGGAGTGTTGGTCCAGAGGAAGCAAAAGTTGCTACAGAACCACAGACAGCTCCCCACACTACACTTTGTTGCACTGGTGGGACAGGTTTTATATGGAAGCCCTATATGTCCGAACTGGGTCAGCCCCACCACGTTTAGCCACTATCCTTAAATAAGTTCACAAATAACCAACTTTGGATCTGCCGTCATCCATGCACACACACACACTTCACATGGATAGCTAACACGGTCGATCCAAAGGTAATTAATACTGTAACTTTAACGTAGAGCTTGAAGACTTGAAATACTGTACCTCCTAATGCCAAGACACTTTTAAATAATACTCTACAAGAAACAATGTAACCGTTGTTTAAATGTTTTGTTAATTACTCATGTTTTTAAAATAAAATATATCTTATTATGAAATGAAGCTCTGTTGTCATAGCAAGTGTGTTTGTGCTGTTGTTCTTATTAGTGATGTTCAATCTTGCCAGCAGTAGCCAGACACAAACATTCTCCACATCTAATCCATGTGAAGGCTAGGTCCGTGACAAGACCATCGTTGACATAGGAACTGCTATGAAGTTATTCTCTTATCTACAGAACCGACAAGTACACTGCTTTGACAAACTGAAATCTACCCAGCTACATTACATTTGCTTGTTTTTTTAGTTTGTTGACATTTTGTTAGTGAAGGGAGTAGGAGCTTGTGATGAATCTTGCGTCTCGATCTACAGCGTCTCTTGATAGCTATACAGGCGTGATTTAGGTTTGCCAACAGTGCAAATGACCAGATGGTTCATACAATCAACTTAGTATTAGTATAGTATCAACCAAGTATTTTTAGAAAGTTTTACAAACATTTTGAATGCACAGCTCTTCAGATGGACTTGTGAATAACAATCCATCTGGCATGTCAGGTTAGGCATTCCGCACCACCCAAGACATTATGACTGTTTAGTTGAATTAGCTGTGTCTTATGTTCAAATATTTTGACAAAGCTGACATGTTTGTAACACTAAAGGTTAAAGGCTGGAGAAAAATTATGAAACAAATTATTTATCTTTTCAATTAGGTGATTGCATAAATACCATTACAAATGTGGGTTATAACTTGTATGTGACATGGAAATAATGTTATATTCCCTGAAAATTTGCTTTATGATTCCAAACTGATTATCAAACTACAGAGTGTAGCTCATTAAGAACCACCAGGGTAGTATAGAGTAATAGGGTAATTTAATGTCAAACCTGAATTTTAAATCCACATATCCACACATCCACATATATTACTCAGCTCAGTGGTCAAGTGTCGTCACTGTAAGATACTTGAATTAGCATTCCAAAATGCCTCCATCAGCAGAAGTGTAAATGGTCAAAGACCGTGGATCATTGGGAAACCAGTTTTTTGATCATATTCAGACCATAGTCAGTGGGAAGAGGCCAATGACTGGGCAACCTTACCCCATATATGGTGGACCACAGTAACACGCACACACGCACGCACAATCATACAACATTAAACAAGGATATGATAAATATCAGATGTTATAATTGTGGATTTGGACACAGGTTGAAATCCCCAATACGGAGTTGGATGGGGAAAGGGGTACGACCGCATATACTGTACACATTAAATCATTTGAAATGAAAGAAGGGGTCTGAACACAGAATGCATTAACCATGGCACAAGAGCCAGTTACCATTTGTTTACCGTGCTTACAAACCCCAAACTCTTCTGTCTGGTGAGAATTTGAACCGTAATTTAGGAAGGAAATCTTCTTACAATGTCAACTTCTGTATCACATAAATACTTAGCGTTTCCAACAAATATGTTTTAATCATTACTGGACAGAGATGGAGTTGTTTTGCCAGGATTCCAAGTTTATTTAGAGGTGGCTATGGGATGTTTTTTCCTCATTTGACCACTAATGGCGCTGTTACACAAGTATAGCTCCATAGTAGACTATATTTAGATTAAATTTACATAAAAATACATTGGGAAATAACAAACGTAAATTGTGCAAACACGTGAAGTTATGTGCAAAATGTAGTCTACCACCAGTCTCGGTTCTATTTAAAAAATGCATCTAATCACTCCTATGGTTCACTTGTGTAAAAAATTGTGTTATTCGTTTTTTTATTTCTTGAACAAATAAAAATATTCAGACATTACATCAGAACTTTTGGGTTTTACTATTTGTCAGTTGTCTAAGGACGTGTGACAGGCCCAATAGACCTCACCATTCGTATGTCATTATGCCCATACAGTATAAGGACTTCTGGGTCTAAGCGTTTTTCTCTATGAGAAAAATTAATGGCGTTTTTGATTTTCTTCCCTACCACTGTCTATGATTAACTTAATGTTGCAAATTTACCGGTTTTGTGAAAGGTACATATTCCCACTGGATACGACTGGTGTATCCACATTTTGAGACTGCTAAGTAGTCAAAGTAAGCGTTTTGCTATTGCTACAGCGCAACAAAATACATCAACGTTTGGTTTCCACTCCGTTGATGCAGTCTTCATTGAAAAGAATGACATCCGGCACAACGTAACGGAGTGCATGACTTCAATGTGAACCCAGCATGAGTCCTCAAATTATACATCTTATTGCGTGGCTACATGCTAACTGCCATCTCAAACGACCCAACACACACTTTGGGGACATCTCCGCTAGAAATTAGTTCCACAAATTCTGAGATGGGAGATACAAAGGCAGCTGTTGTTTGCTAGGATATCTGTCAGCTGGTCCAATCAAGTTTAATATGTATATATTCTACACTTTGTTGCTCAGATTTTTCATCAAAATCCTTAAAAGGTTTTTTGGTTGCGGGAATTAAGATACAAGCTAGACATAAGTGCACAAGGAGGATAGATTGATTGGGAAAGTAGGCATTCCTCAAATATCTTCCTCATTTTCATAGGGTCTTTCTGGAAGATTAAGGACGTTCCCTGGATAAAGTGAAGTTACAGATTCGTTTTCAGGACTTGTGGCAATGGGCAATTATGTGTTATTCAAAGAAGTGCTCAACATATCAGCTGTATAGTTGTTAAAACAGTAAGTTGTTTGATAAAACCTTGTATGTATAGCGAAAAGGAAAACATAATTAAATGATTGCCTTTTTAAAAAAACTTTACATACAATCACAATGTCATAATCAATCCACATTCATCTGGGGGGGGGGGGGGGGGGGGGGGGCC
>JAODLL010082391.1:0-15449 GCA_026546735.1 Forbesichthys agassizii | reverse complement strand
TCTCTCTCTCTCTCTCTCTCTCTCTCTCTCTCTCTCTCTCTCTCTCTCTCTCTCTCTCTCTCTCTCTCACACCCACCACCACCACCAAAATGTAATTCTCATGTTGTTCCATGACTTCTCTGAACACATTGCCTGGTGTCTACTGTAGAGCATCAGTTTGGGGGCTCCTCTGTGAAATCGAAGATATCCGATTATTATCGATGCAATTCCATTACTGGTGTTGGTATCACATTCTCTGGTTTGTTGGGGCCAAAATGAATGCAGAGTTAAGCACTGTTAAGTTCCCTGACAACAAACAGCTGACCAGCACTACCACCCCAAACCTATTGTCAGTTGTCACTTCCCCCAAACCCCCCCCCTACCCCTTCCTCCTTCCTTCCCCACACACACACACAGACACACCCAAATCGAGACATCTGGGTTAGCTAGCAGGCTAATTCCGCTAATACAGATTAGCCCCCCATGGGAACAGCCATATTGATTGGACAACAAAAGGCTCTGAGAAAAACGCTCCAACATTCAATTATCCACACCGGTAGATATAACGCCATGCCTTTCTCTCTTTTTTCTCTCTCTAGCTGCTTATCCATACTTCTTTACGGGAAGCATTAGTAGGCATGGGGGTACACAAGCAAGGGTGTGTGTGTGTGTTATCTGATAGTGATACTATCTTGAACTTGGTTCAAGATAGTATCACTATAAGAGTGGCCAGGTTTTCATATGTAGATCTTTGCACGGTGCATGCAAATCTTTTCCTTCTGTTTTTACATTCTGCCAGTGCATCTCGTAATGATAAACATATACAGTATTGTAATGTCAACATCAGGTATATTATAGACCCCTAGGAAATGGCCTGATTTCCCTGGAGGTTCCTGTGTGTGTTTGAATGAGAATACCAGTGGAGACAAGAATGTAGTTTGTTGCATTCTCTATGGTGCATCATAACACATTGTTGCCATTCTTGTATTGTCCATTTAGAAACCGGTAGCATACACATATTCTCTCCTCCAGATATTTATCCCAAACAAAACAGGTTGCAATCAAGCTATTTAATTTGCCGTCCAGGGCATGAGAGGTATTTTATTGAATCATTAAGTTCCCTCCCTGATGTTTCACCACCTAAATGCCAATACAATCCAAATAGCTCGTCCATTTCAAGCACGCTTGTGCCTGCCTGTGTGTGTGTGTACTTGCAATGCGTCAGAACCAACTGAGCGCGTTTGCATTAGCGGTAGAGACGCACCTATTCTACACATTTGTAGCACTAGCCCGCTCTCATTAGCTCCCAGCCTGGCGGGATAGCAGTGATTGCCCTGCGGTCAAGGCCTCGCACTATTCCCCTCTCGTTACCTGAGAGGGAGGGAGAGAGAGAGAGAGAGAGAGAGAGATATAGATGGGGAGGGAGGGAGTCAGAGAGAGGGAGAGAGAGAGAGGCAGGCAGGCAAGGAGTCCTCATTTCCCACAGTCAATGACACGTGAAGGCAGCGCAGGTAACAGATGCGTCTGCGGAGGCGGGCGCGCACGTGCACGAACGCGCACGGCCCTCACGCACACACACACACACTCGGAAAAGCATGCACACACGCACACACACCTGGGTCATTATCGTTAGATGAGCGTGGCGTTGCTTGAGAGAGTGCAGTAAACGACTCATGATCAGAGAGAATTATTAGCTAATGTCTGCAGCCTGTAGACAGGGTGTGATCTCTCATAGAGAGAGAGAGAGAGAGAGAGCCTCAGATGATGTTCAAAATAAGGCATGTATATCTGCATCACAGCTTTATTTTCACGTCCATCGGTTGGTAACCACTGTGATCGATGATTACCGCCACACACATGAATAAACAAACAAATCATATGGAACAGACTACAGTTCCAGCAGGGCCTTTTCATATTACTATCGACCCTGAGTTAGGTTTTTGACATTGTAGATAGAAGATAATGGATAATAACGCCGTGTTAAATCTGGAGGCGCGCGTTCTGCCGGCTAGCGGACGCCTTTAGCGCTGTATAGCCGCTAATCACGTGCCGTCGATGTCCACGTGTATGCAGATTTCCAGTCACCCAAACACTGGAGGTAACGTTGCTAATTAGCACAACGTTGCCTGGGGGAGGGGAATACTCATTAGAGACATCAGCTGGTGTACAACTTGAGTGAAATTAAAACCTGTGAGCTCATAGATTCTGTCTGTGGTACAATTCTATAATACTATGTACTGTAAAACCTACTGTGCCACAGGCACATATATGAATAAGAATGTCATAATTGTATTAGGTAAATGTTGGAAATGACACCTTTCCTACCAGCCCTCCTAGCACTCAGCCACACTGTACCTTTCTCAACCGCCTAAAAGTAATTTCAAGGTTGGGAGAGGAGAGCAAAGTTGTCCAAATGAAAAGGGGCCACTATGAAGACGGGAGGCCATTTTCCAGTGAAGTTGAATTGACCGTTGCAAACAAGAGGCATGACCGAGATGGAATTGGCTCACCTGAATCCGTTTCTGGAGAGTCGACGAGTAACGATGAGATGAGAAGAGGATGAGAGAGCGTTATATTGTTCCAGAGGAAAGCCAGATGACACGACACGGTGAAAGGAGGGGAGGACGTAAAACAAGTGTGGGTGGCTGCAAAGAAGGGGAAACAATAGTGGAGGAGGAAAAGAGAAAAGTGGGGATATCGAAAGTGAAGGATCGTTCTCTCAATTTGTCGTTCCTTTAACTGTCTGAGAAGTCATAAAACCTTTATGCTGATCAGCGGGAGCAGTAACTATTCCACCATCGTCTTTACATGGGAGAAAACCCACAGTCCCTTTATCATCACTAATACTCAAATTAAGTATTTACAGCCCATTTTCTGTGTACACGCTCTCGCTGCATCAATAATTTTCACACACGTTTAAACTGTGATGTTACTCACATAGGAAACAAAGTGTCTTTACAAATTTGAACGTGTGATGTTTTAAATTATGACCAAGCTCCATGTAGGCTAATATCCCAAGACATCAGACTCCATTATTACTTTATCCCCAACTGGAGCCATTGTGTGTGTTAAATACAGTAAGATTTGTGTATTAAAATGTGTACATTTTACCATTTTACCACGCTACAACTAGAGATAAAACATGGAATTGTGTTATTCTCAGAATCGTAATTGCATATTATAATTCTCATATTAGTTTCTAATCTAGTCTTTTTCAGAGAAACTTGGAAACCAACTTTTTTGCTTGGCCAGTGTCAGACTTTTATGGCCCAGCATAATTGGGACCATAAACCTGGTCGAAGCCTCGTTCAATAATGATTCTCTGCTCCAAATACCTGCTGGCCTTTAGGAGAATATTACTTATTAAGCACTCCAAAATCTCGCCCAAGTATTATCTGTAAGGTCAAGCGTGGAGAATCTTCCAGAGAGGCAGGCTTTATGAGCTAGCCTTCCCTCACATCTACACACACCACACGTAGCATGCTAATGGATGTTGGCTGTCATTTAGCCGTTTATATCTGCATGTTGCTCAAGTGAAAGCATGGAATACAGTGATGTGTTTCCTTTTTAGAGGCATGGAAACATGTTTTTCCTTTATTTTGTTATTTTGTAATACTGTCTGTAATGTGTTTTGTTGTTGCTATTTGCTTTCTTTTGTGTCAGCCTGACATGCGGCACATATTTTAGCAGACGTGAGCCACACTCTTTTATGTCCTGTTTCATGCTAGCACGAAAAAAAGCACCTGTTTTGGTCTATCTTTGTCAATATCACAGATTCGCATGCCAAGTCAGCCTTGAAAGCAACTTTCGAGCTATAAGAATATGAACTCCAATATTTACGATACTATAAGGCAGCCTATCATTTATATATATATATATATATTCTGTTTTGTGTTTGCTTGGGCTGAATGTTCTGAGGTTTGTACTGCATCTGTTTAGGACTTCAGTTTGGCACTGCTGAACTCCATTCTCATGTGGCGGTGCGGCGGTGGATTTGCTTGATTTCTTTAAGACAAGAGTTCAATCACCCCTGTGTCACATCCGATCACATGGTGCAGGAATTCCAAGGCTATATATGCCGTGTGAATATCCCCCGGCACTACAGATAAAGGCCTACACACAAATCTCACAACAAGCAGTCGCTCTCAGGCTCATGGACACACGCACACGCGCACAATGACATTTTTTGCTGCCCCCGTGGGTCAACAGAGAATGCCAGCAGCCTGTCGAGGAGCCATTGTTTTAACAGAAGACCCCCGGTGTACCCATTGTGTGTCAAGGTCCGCACCATCATCACACAGGTAGAATAGAAGGGGAAGAACTGTCCCCGGGTAAGAAGGAAGGCCTGAGATCACACATCTCACATACTCCCTCCCGGGAGACCGCCGGAGAACAAGGAGAATCCGACCGATCGAATGTCACGCAAGTGCCCAACCCCCGCATCTAGTAGGCCAGTGATTGCTGTTTGTATACCCTGGTTATTGACCCATGCTCTGTGTGTGTGTGTGTGTGTGTGTGTGTGTGTGTGTCAGAGATGGATTGGGAGGCTATCATGTGTTGAGATGACCCTATCTCCCAGCATGGAGGATGTGCATGGCATAAAATAACCCCCGTGGTCTCCATCCTGTGTTGCTGCTGCCATAATGTATAGCCCAGAGCTGTACTGTAGCCATGGCAAGGACACAGACCAGAGCTGTGGCAAAGCTATATATAGAGTAATATGCCTAAGCACAACTACATTTGCAGTGCTAAAATGTGTCAGCCGCTCACTTTTAAACTAGGTTGGACCATTTCTGCACGTTTTCTTTAAAATATATGTATTTATTTATCTGCGAATTTCTCTATGATTCTTCTACAAATATATATATATATATATATAAGCTCTGTGGCTAAATCACCCTCTTTTGTGTGCTACAGATTTATACGAAACAAAGACACACACTTACATACACACACATACTATGCCAATTTGTATCTCTGAAATATAACCCTGGCCCTCGTCTGTGAGTTTGTTGTGTGTATGAACTGGGTACGCTGCAAATGAATTGGCCTTTTTGGGATAAATAAAGTTGTCTGAATCTGAATCTGCACGCACATACATACACTAGGAAGTGACAGGCACCCCGGGCACCAGCTGCTGTTGGCCAGAGTCTCTCCCGGCGGCTCTAATCCTCATATAGGTTAATCCAACTCTGACCCCCTCTGGTCCTCCCTACCTGATCATCTCTCTCTCTCTCTCTCTCGCTCTCTCGCTCACATACACATTTTCAACCAGCGTTCTCTCCTTTGCTCTTCACCTCTTTCTCCTCGATCAACCCCACCTCTTATCTCTCTTTCTGCATCCCTACCAATACTGTTGCTCCAGGAGATTTAAAAGCCCATTCCACAGCATTTTCTCACTGTAGCCTTTAGCGACTCTCCCCTCCACGCACGCACGCACGCACGCACGCACGCACGCACGCACGCACGCACGCACACACACACACGCACACACAGCCTTACCTCCAACCCCATCTTGGGCCGTCCTAACCGTCCACCCGGCCGGCCGGACTGCCAAGTTGATGGTCAGATAAAGTCTCCATTTAGCCTGTCCTCAGTTCCCCATTAAAGCCCATTTCGGATGACGGTAACTTTAGAGGAAATGGTATAAGAGTCCGTGGAGAGAAGAGGGAAAGGTGCGGAAGAAGAACTGCCACTTGGCCACCCTTAAGCACCTTTCTGCTGATTATTTGTTGCAGCATGAAGGAGGAAAAGTTTGAGAGAGAGAGAGAGAGAGAGAGAACCAGGAGGGGTGACTCTTGAGTACCAGAGCCCCCGGGCAAGGTAGCGTCGCTGGCAGCAGGAGATGAATGATCTGGAACGCTGTGCAATGTGTGTATATGGCGGTACACTCGCACAAGGGCGCCAGGTACAGTAAGTATCTCAATTACAACGTATAGCCCCACCAGCTCCTCCTACCCTCCCGTATTTACTGGGCCGGCGAGATGACAGTGAGGTTTTCTAAAGGTTGCGTGGGGCCTAGCGCTTGAGGCCGTTCTTGGCAGAGAGGCACATTTTATGGCGAAGGAATACGTGTTGTATTTGGCATCGGCCGCAGCGCTGTGCATCCGCTATACGTGTCACGCGTGGCTCACAGAACATTCTGGGCGTGGCGCCAGCTCAAGGTGGCACGGCGACCTCAACTGAATCGCGGTGTGTCACTGTCACACACGCGAGAAACTCTTTCATTTAACAAACGGCTGTTGTCTTGGTTATTCGGGAATGAGGTGTCATTTTGGAGTCCATATGTGTACAGGAATAATAACAATAGTAATTATCCTCATTCACTAAAAAGGAGATGTACACTTCATATTTTAATTAGAGTAAAGTGTAAAACAATGTTCAATTCCTCACATGCCCTATTAATATTCTATCTCAACAGTGATCCTCTTGTGTGTCACACAGTTATACTACATAGTTTGTGTCGATGATACAGAAAACAATGCCTGGAGCAAACAGTGCAGCAAGCCTTTGAACAAGTTTTTACGTTTTTTTTTTTTTTTGTGTGTTTGTTTTTTTAAATCTATTCCCTGTCCAAACATTGACGTGAGCCACAGCTTACATCTAATCCGCGCGTTTAACCTGTTGCTGTCCATCTTGCGTGAGACGCAAAGGTCATTATGCTAAAGCTACGCCTGTCACCCGGGCTCAATGGGGAAGAGAGGGTTCATAGTTCCCATTTGCCAGCGCGTGTGTGTGTTTGTGTGCATGCAATGTTTATCGCCAGAATGACAAGCAATAACCTGCTGGGTTGTATTGTCGGGTTTTTGATGTTTAGAGAATAATGAGATATTACATGAGTATAAACATGAAATGCTTTAAGCGTGAACACGCTACCGTATTGCTTTATTGTGTGATTGTGTGTTGTATTATTTGATTATTATTGATATCTGCTATCTATAAGTGAACAGAAACCCAGTGGAATAAGTGTTTTCTCTCTCTCTCTCTCTCTCTCTCTCTCTCTCTCTCTCTCTCTCTCTATCTCTATCTCTCCCTCCCCTTACTTTCACCACTCCCATATGCATTCATATCCACAAATGTAAATCTGCCCGGGATGCCTGCATATCAAAGGTGGCCCATATTTTTGCTGTGCAGCAATCAAGGACCAAAGGAGTGGCTGTTAGTCCAGGATTAAAAGCTATCCCCCTCTACATCCATCAAGGGGATAAGGCTTCATGCAGCGCCGCCTCTCGGGGAGGGCTTGCTTTAGTTCCCGCTACGGAACCCAAATTGGCCTCTCCCAGGCCTTTTATAAATACTCGGCAGCAGGGGCCGAGCGTTTTTCTTTATTTTTTTTTCTTTTTCTTCTTGAGGAATGCTCGCCGAGCAACTCTCAGTCTCAGTCCAAGAACAGAGACAGATTCTTTACAAGAGGGACAAGCCATTTGCCAGGATGGTGTGGCAAAATGACAGAACCCAACAACTCCAAAGAGGAATACTATTTGACCAACACGCTGCATTGGTTGGTGTCTGTAGCTGCAGAATAGTTTTTCACCATACTTTAGTATCCTACAATCTCTCTTCTGGTCCTAGGGAATGACGATTACCTGTTTTTGTCACTGAGTGCCCTTTGCTAACCTGAAACAAGTTAGCTTTGTGATAAACCCCCTCTTTCTCCATTCTGCCAGCATTCCCCTTTCAAATGTGGGCAACAGGCCTGACGGCACGGCCCTGATGCGGTGATGGGAGGGAAAAGTAGGTAAAGGTTGGTAAAGGTAGAGGTTTTGGGGGCAGAAGACTTCTTCCATGCCTTAACTCTTGCCTATATTAGTTGCGGCTCGAAGCATGTGGCTGTATGCATTTCTAATTGCGCTCCAGGGCAAGCGTTAGATGCATTATGCATTGCATTAGCAGTGAAGCTAGCCTTTAAACCTACATATGCATGCATTCACCCCACATACTGTACATCAGGACTATTCCATGTACTCCAAGGCCCCCCCTCCTGTTAAGGGAACTGAGCCACGGGTGTTCAAGGTATCTCTCCAACCCTACTCCCTCATAATATTTATGTTCTCTCCTTCTTCCCTGGACATTTTTTTTTTATGCGATACATGATTGATCTTTGTGCTGCTGGACAGGTGGGCTGGTGTTTTATTTCATTTTATTATATGTATTTATTTTTTCGCATACCTAAAACTAGCTATAAGTCTTACTATTAAAATTATTTATGTCAGCGTGTTCTTTTGCTGTGGGTATATGTGTGTGGATGCCTAGGCGCGTGTGTGAACTGTGTTTGCCGCAGCTTTGCATCAGGAAACCTCTCCAATATAACAAAGAGCAGCACGACTATACACCATTAGGGACCACAAAATTGGCTGTGAAGATAAAAATGCATAATAAGCCTAGGACAGATCAGACGCTGCGTTCCAAGCTCACACTCAGTACAGAGTAGTGGTAACTCAGAAGCTGCTTATTAAGGAAAATAAAAGAACCTCTGCTCGACGATTATGTATATTATCGTAAGATATGGGCCTGTGTCCACCAAAAGCTTCTTTTTTGTTTTTTTTTGGCAGTGACCACAAGTGTTTCTCTGAAGCGAGTATTGTTGCTAGGTTACAAAAAACGTCTTCTAGCACTTCACCGTTACTTCGTTGTCAGCGTCATAAGTAGTGGGCTATGGCTATTGTCTGTGATTATAGAAGAATCAGCTACCCTGGAGAAATTGTTTTATATTTGAACTTGAAAACAAAAACACAATTTGCATCACTTTGTGCTCTCATTTACCGAGCAAGGTGTATGTAGTAACACCAAATCATGTTTTCATACGCACACACGTCGCTGAATTAGACAAAAACTAATTTACAATCTCTGACGCCACCTTTCACTTTTGACCAAAATACTAAACTGTCATGGACACGATATGTAGCCATCTCGTGAAGGATTTGACAGCTATATGACCAACCAATTGTGACATTTGAGAAGGCGGGACCAAAAATGAAATGCAAGTATGTGCACACACAATGAAAGAAAAAGCCAGAACCCGGACATTTCTGCCAATTCAGAAAATCCCAGACAGATACATTTATTAGGTCCCAAAAAGAGGACATGTCCGGGAAAAAGATGATGTATGGTCAGTCTAGACCAAGGTAAACTATATGGACACATCACAAGGGCTGTACATGGCTTTACATTTGCTACCAGTGATATTAGTGACATATTTTCTATGCGTTAGCATAGAAAATAGCAAGCAGGTCACAAAAGCAAGCAATACCTATACAATATGTTTACTTTAGCTACTTAGCGAGCTCGTAATTGACAAACACCAGTGTTATCCAGCGGGAATACGTGTCTTGACAAAACTGGTAAATTTGCTACATGAGTTAATCAGACTGTGGTGAGACTGTGGTAGAGGAGAATATCAAAAACGGCATTAATTTTTCTCCTAAATTGCATAGACCCAGAAGTCCTAACATGGGCATGGGCACCACAGAAAATGTCCGGGTCTATTATTTACTGTGTTGAAATGTCCCACCCCTCATTGAATTTAATTGTCCAGTGAGACAAGAGCGCAGAGCACGAAAATGATTTGTGCTGAGGGCACTACGCGATCAAAGTAAACGCTAAACTTCATATGATTTGTATAGAAAATAGACGCTGTCGGCTCAAACAACACTTGGTGGACAGGCCTTATACAGTAAGGATAAGGTTGTCAGGTTGAAAGAGAGTCAATGGCATCCACCAGGGCTCTGCTTTTGGTCCATTCACAAACCAACCACATTCCAAGAAGAGCAGCCACAACTTGATCACCAGCACTCACCAAGATTCAGGTTTCCACAAGCATTGTAGGATATAGTGCAACGGTCTAAATAGAACACTCTGTGATCCATTAAAGAGCAGTGTTAAAAGAGCCATGTGCTCCCAACAGAGTCAACTGAACTAGGGCACGATTCTCACTTATACTGACCACCCCCATTTTGACAACCTGCCAGAGAGAGTGAGATAGCCTTTAATATAGCCCCCTAAGCCCTGTGAATGAGGTCAGTCCATTTTCTAGGGGTGTATGTATGAAGTGAGCAGGTGCGTGTGTCTGGTAGGGTTTCACCATAAGTGCTAATTAGTGGCCATTGGTGTGACTATCATTCATTGGAGAGCAGGTCAAGTGACAATGTAGCCTTACCAACATTGACTGCCGAGCTCATAAGCATCAAATGGAACTTTCAATATCAATATGTGTGTGGTACTTCTACTTAGTCCACCTCTTTCTCTTGAGAAGAATTTCAAACAGTAAAGAATAGAGGGGTTGAAAATCTCACAAACCAAATACCAAACTTGACTCAAACTCATATATATACTATTTTATCTTCTATTCAATGTAAAGCGGCCTTCTGTTGCGATTAAGCTACCTTGTTCTTGCAGGTCAACCACGCCCACCCTCTGTCACTGACGACCCCCCCTCCGCCCCCCCTTCCGCCCCCCCTTCCCTGCCCGCCCTATTCTAGTACAAGCTTTTGTGGAACATGGTTTGACCGACTGAGCTTTCAATCTTTGATGGCACTGCTGTGCTTCAGCCCTGCTCTGCCACTCAATGTCTCTCTCAGTCTGTCCGTACTGTACTGTATGTCTATATATCACGCATGTGTGCGTGCGCGCTTATATGCCTGGAAGGCATGCCTGTAACCATGAGCATCTAAAAATGAACCTACAAAGAGATGTGTGTGTGTGTGTGTGTGTAAGAGTATTAAGGACATGATTAAGTAGCTTTTGAAGACACACCCACACACACACATGCACATGCGACTATATTACAAGTAAATGTCAGCCTGTTTGATATTCCACTGGCACACCCTGATTTTATCTTAGCAGATGATGCATGGATACTGCCAATGAGGACCTAGCGAACACAGGCTAGTGCCTCTTTTTAAGGCCCACTAATTGTGATGGGGCTCAACGCCGGTCAGGTCTACTTAGCAGTCGGCCCAACTGGGGACTGTGTGTAATATCCCCAAAAGGGAAGAAATGCTACCAGCAACATGCTGTGAGCATGTCAACAATAGGGGTGATGGAAGGATACAAGCGTTCAAGAGCAGAAAGTGAGACACACAATTCAATTAGCCTGGCTTCAACTTTGTTTATTGTGTGTTTTGTTGTGTGAGGTACCAAAGCTTTATGTCCAAAAGATTGCGTGGTGGGTGAAATCCTTGCTGGGATTTCAGCTTTGTGACAGTACTTTATAGGCTATGTGACGTATGTTTATGTTTTCCATGGAAAGGGAAATCTGATGGCTCGACAAAAAAATGCAAGGTAAAGGGTAAGTCAACCAAATCAGCTGCTTGCTTTTGATAACAATCGCTTTGGGATTGGAATAATGAGACTTAAAAATGTGTTGACGTTAGCCTAAATGTTGATGGTGACGTATGTGCTTGCTTGCTGAGGGCAGGCTGTGCTTGTTATCAATGAATGAGTAGCTTGTGTAGTTTCTTAAGTTCACCAACACGTCACAGTGGAGCTAGCCTTGTCTTTTAGAAATGGTAGAAGCAATAACCACCGCGGCGGTTGGCGATGGGCGCTGCACTAATTCTGTCCTCTCCGTCTCTGGTCGACACCCATTGGTTTCCCCAGCGCACGAATGAAGGCTCGTTGATTTCCTTGTTTGTGTGTCATTCAAAGAAGTGATGGTTTCATTCTGTCTAGCCTGCACTCGCGCCTGAAACCTCAAGCTATATTTAAAGTTGCGGGTCTGTTGGTCTTAACTGTAGGCGTTGAATTGTTTAGACGATCTTATCGTATTTTCAGCACAATATGTTTTATTGTCACGGTTATCGTCAATACCGGTATATCGCGACACTCCTAACACACACACACTCACACGTTGGGGAACTTGATCAGACTTGATCAGATTAAAGGACATTTCAGAACTTTTGGTGGAGCAGTCTCTCCCCCAACCCCTCTTATCTCCCTCCCCCATCTCTACCTTTGTCAACCCCCTCCTCTCACTCTCCCCCTCTGTATCTCTCTCTCTGTCCCCCCACCCCACCCCCCACCCGCCCCCAATGTGGGCCTGGCCTGGCTTCAGCTTGGCCAAAGTGAGCCAAGGTTCAGCTGAAGGACAGATTGACTTTACAATAGCAGTCAAGAGAGTCATGTGTCTCGCTGGCAGTAGAGGCCTGCACTCCTAATTGTCTTGTCCCAAACTACCCCCCCCCCCCCCAACACACACACACACGCACGCACACACACACAGACACACGCACAAACATACACACACACACACACACAGAGCCAGAGCCACACACAGAGCCATGCTTTATCTGATGCCATTCCACCAAGGCTGGCGTTGACAGCATGGAGCAGGCTATGGGAACAGCATGTCCATTCCCACCTAACTGCCTACCTCACTGGCTCCTCCTCTCAGAGGGTATGGAGGAGGAGGAGGAGGAGGAGGAGGAGGAGGAAGACCTCGAACAGAGACAGTGGAGAGGAGAGGGAAAAGATGGGATAAGGTAGAAGGAATAAAGGATGAAAGGGAGAGATGGGGGTAAAGATGACCCAACAACATATTGGCTCGGGAACAGGGAAGGGGGGGGGTCAATTTGGAACAGAAACATAACATGAAGGGTGTCACCGCCCCCAACCGCTGCAGGCCAAAACAATGTGAAGATAAATGCACGCATACGCACGCACGCAATGTATAACTAAATAGCTAATAGTAACAAACTAAATAAATAAAGATATTAACAACAATAGTAACAACGATTGCAGTAGTATATTTTTGACATCCTCGTTAAAGAAATAATGTTGGGTAAAGGCAAAAGGAAGGCCCAATGCAAATGTGGTCGTGATGGTTCCTGAAAACAACAACCACACTCACACACGCAAACAAACAAGAGCATGCTGGGTGGGATACACCGACGCGCTGAGGCTTATGAGCTCATTCTCCTATCTGTGGCTTGCGTGTGTCACTCTCTGTGTGTGTGTGTTTGTGTGTGTTTGTGTGTGTGCGTACAGCACAACCTGAACCAAGACTCCCACACACAATCACAGCTGGTTTTTTTTTAGCATGTCTTAAACTTAGTGACGCCTTTATTAGTTGGCGAGTTGGCTGAGTTGACGCTATGAGGTCCAAGACAAACGTCGAGATGCTTACTCGTGAATGTGCCTTCATTTCTCTGTATTTCTCTGAGTGGGTTGACCAGCAACTTTACAAGCAGCGTTGACGCTTTGGTGTGAAACTGGTCCTGAGTGGCCGACGCCACGCTCTGCCCCTCCCCCCAATTTTCCATGTACACGTTCGTTTCTGCACAGCGAGCTAGCTGGAGCACAGATGTGTAACGCTACCGCACACCGCACGCGTGTACAACGCAACTTATGTTATTTATTTCCATGGGGATACCGAGATAGCTGAGCCTTCACTCTCCTCCCCCCCTTCCTACCTCCCTCCCTTCCTCGCTCTGGCGATAAGACAAGAAACAACAATCAAGGCCAATTTAGCTGCCGTCCTGCATTGTAACTCAACTAATTACGAAGTGATACATATTCAACATTTGTTACCAAAATAACACAGTGTAGTTTGGCAGTGCTTTTCTTTTTTTTATTCTTTTTTTCTGGAAAACAGAGAAAGACAAATAACATTAATTAGGACAAGAGGGGGCAATTGTGGAAAATTGGATCATTTCAACACATCTAAATTCACAATACAACTAAATTATTTACGTCATGTGACTTCCAAAAAACATCCATTGTATGTGGTGGTGAAGATAACGATGTTACAAAAAGAAGCACATGACCCAAGTTCTGACTGGTTTTGTACGGTGCTGATTTGCTGATGTGGTTGGGCTAAATAGACTCCAGCTACAGTGTTATGATACACATGTCTGACAATAATCTGGCATTAATAGGAAACCTGCTGAAAAGATTCTCATCTCCTCCCTGACAAGCAGCAGTTAATGTTACCGACTATCTTCCCCAATTTAATCTCTCTTTGCTTGTATCTTCACTCATTTCCATGCGTCTTGTAATTGATTAGTCGGACTAATGGTACATGGGACTGTGTTTTTATAGGATTTGGGATGAGAAACCAAATTCATAATTCATCACGTCCAATCGCACATGGAAACACGCAAGGAAAAGCTTGCATAACGTAAGCTGGAGTGCCGCTGTGTTTGTTGCCGTGACCATTTGCTGTATCAATTATTCAAACTGACAAACGGCCACTGGCCGTGTTTTGGCCAATTACAGTCGGTCCTACTGCAGGGCTAAACAGGGCCACTTTATCACCTCGGGCACTATCTCCGCTGCCACCTGCATTCTGTGACATGTCAGGAACCACAACACTACCATCGCCACAGGTGGGGGGTGTCACCACAACTGGACCATAATAAGCAACCACTAAATGTAAGGGTGTGTGTTATGTCATGTGCATTTCACAGTCACGTGTGCGTGTGTGTGTTCTAGAGACCACTGCCTATATTTTCATGATTGTATATCACGGTCTGTTTCTCAGAATGTTCTTAGTGACTGTTGCCACATTGACATGGATGGGATGGGTTAAATGCAGAGAACAAATTTTGCTACACGTATGTGTATGTGACAATAAAAGCACCTTTACCTTTACATTCTATTAGTCTGTTTCTATTAGTCTATTTCTATTCTGTTTCTGCTGTTTTTATAAAGCTAAGCTACATAAGGCGTGTTTTAAATCACTGTAATTGTTTAAACTTAAAAGCACTTAAGGCCAAATTGTGCTGCTAAACAAACATTGTTCACCCAATGATACATTTTCTGTCAAAGCTTCCCTTAGTTTGCAGCAAGTCTCCTGTTTCCAGCCCACCAGGTCTGGACAGGCTATGCGATTGCATAATGTGCTGATATGCAAATGACAGTGTGTTTGTTTGTGTGTGTGTGTTTTTAAAAAAAATTGACATACAGACCCCCTGTGCAGTGTCATTCCGTGCGGTGTTGGAGTGGCATCCATCACCTTTCCTCAGGGTCACTGAATTACAGTGAATGTACTCTACCAAACATCACTACACCCATAGGGTCAAAGGCTACATTGACGTAACATGCCTTTAACAATTTCAGTACAAGAAATTAGAAGATAAGAGTATAAGATAGGGTAAGAAGAATTCATGTGTTTCCTCTAACATTTATCAGTGTATTTGCACTTTGAACGTGTGAACTATATGTGTGTGTGTGGGTGTGCGTGTGTTCCCAGCTCTACTGTAATGTTTGTGTTAGCCTGTTGCATGTGACGTCTCTGTGAGGTAGGTTAATGCAGACAAATGGCCTGTTAGCAAATAACCCAGAAAAGAATGTGGACTTTTACCAGTAGACAGATCCTCAAACAAAGATACTAGATCACAAACTTGAGTATTCAATTGGAAATAACACTCTCAAATCTATATAGGCATGTCCCATGGGACAGGATGGTCTAGTGGTCTGGGTGTTGGGCTACCAGCCAGAAGGTTGTGGGTTCTAACCCCAGGTGCTGACCT